>JAFBMS010000076.1:150261-175261 GCA_019788955.1 Albula glossodonta
CTTATTATCAGTGGTCAGATTGATCCAGTGTCATCCAAACTGATTTTAGGGTGATATTATCCTTTAGTTATTAAATTTGCATGATAACGTATGTGATCTCACAATTACGCTAAATTACAATATAAGCCTGTCATGTGACGACTGGCTGAAAATGATTTATTTGTCCCGGTTTCAAATTTACTGTCTAAGAAAACTCCCTCTAGTGGCTGCCCGTCAGGGAGCTGTTTTTAATTTTCACTATAAGCAAGAAGAAAAAAAAAAACATATTTCAACATCATGAGTATCGTTTGGCATTTTGGAAGACGGCAGTTATGTTGTCGCTTTCGTTTTGCGATGAGCCTGTAATGGCAGAGACATATACAAGAGCATTTTTTACCATCCAATATGTCTCAGACATCCTTAAAGGGACAATTCTGAGCAGCGATGGATTTTGCTGGAGTTGTACCGATGGGATTTTCCATTTGCTTTGAATGTCTCACCTGGGAAATTACCAAGCTCCCTCTGTTGTGGTTTAAATCATTCAAAAAGACTCGGGAGTCTGAACTACGCCGCGTCGGAAGACTCCATGTCAGCTAACAGCCGGCAAATGAAAGCGTGTTGCGATCAATTCACATAACGAGATACTGAAGGTGGTGACAGATTAAGCTTTGGCCCTTGCCTGAAGATGTGCTCAAACCAGCACAGGAGCGGACAGGCCCGAATCCTGTGGGGACGCTGTGTCTCCAGGTCTTGGTGGTTCATATTCTATGAGCAGCACTTAGAAAACACAGCCTTGGAAACAACAACAGGGGAATCAAGCTTCATGAAACCGAAAATAGGTGGAGCTACCATATCAGGAACTCACTGATTTGAGCTAATCATTGCAACTTGCAGTGAGGAACAAAACATTTTGATTGGCTCCAACAAACTATGGACTTCTTCA
This sequence comes from Albula glossodonta, assembly GCA_019788955.1. Classification (NCBI taxonomy): domain Eukaryota; kingdom Metazoa; phylum Chordata; class Actinopteri; order Albuliformes; family Albulidae; genus Albula; species Albula glossodonta. The sequence continues at coordinate 151,184 of JAFBMS010000076.1, forward strand.
TCAGTTACCCCCTAAAATGAACACATCAAAATTCACCAGCATCAACGTGTGACAACAACAATCTAGCAAGTATCTTATCTCAGATATGCATAATGATACTATGATATGTGCAGTTTTATGGCAAACTCTGTAAAATAAAGACACTATATTTTAAATTATTTCATTGACTTACAACAATTTCTTTTCACATTTTTTTTTTTGTACATGCAGGGAACCTTTACATTCCCCCAGACTCTAAAGAGTCCATAAATGTAAGTTTATTGCAGCCTATTTATAAATGTAGCCTGAAGGGTCTCACTTGAATACATATTGAGCACCGCCGCCAAAAACCTAACCAAGCAGCGTTTCTAAATAACCCTCTGTAGACCGAGAGAGCACTCAGCGGGCCCTGTAAACGCACAGAGAGTCCTGCGCCTCGCTCTGCATTTCACATACCCACACCATTACCCGCATGACTTACCAGCTAACCGTCTCTCTAGTAACTTCCACCGACCGACTCCCCCAAATCTGCTGATATAACCTCCACACAGCTCATAGAGTTTGAAAACTCAGAGGCCCCCGGCCTCCTCATTCTCTCCATTGCTCTGGATCCTGGCTTTGCTTAATTATTTACAGAAACTACACGGTTACCGCTTTTTAAGACTAGCATTACGTTCAGCAAACAACGTGGCATTGCATTATAGACACCAGAGGATTACGATGCTAAACCAAATGTACATGTTTGCTTATACGTCTGGTGTTTGCTAATTACATTTCGTTTGGGAACATACTGACTGATTGAATTTTTCTTTAAATAGAGGTCGGGACAACCATGGCAGGTGGTCGCTCCTCTGTGTTTTTGAACTAAGTCCTATCTATGTTTTATACCTTCCAAGGCATGCGTCTGTACAGTATTCCCATGCAAGTGGATTTTAATATTGATCAAGAGTAGTCTGTACTATGAAGTCTCCATCATAGCACAAGCACACTTGCAACACTGAGAAACATTAGTTGATATCAAAAATAGCTTTACTTTCAGTGCACAGGGTGCATTTATTCACTCAAAAAAGCCAGCCCATAGTGCACGACAATTTGAAAATTGACAAGATAAAGCAGTGGTTTGATGTTGCATTAGCACTGACAGACACAAATTAGAGGTACACCTGCACTGAGTAACCCTGCCCCTAAGGTCAGGACGTTGTGGTGCCTTGCATTTTATTTGATAAAATATTGAAATTCCGAGGGAAAGAAAGCTGGTGAAAGAAACCGAGCATATTTACTTGTTAATGGCAGGCTTTGTGTTTATTATGACTGAACATATATGAATGGCATTGTCATCCCACCCTGCTCACTGCTTCTGCTGAAGAGTACGCTGAGCAGGGCTGGTCTGGCCTAATGCTTTGATGGGAGACCTCCAGGAAAAAACCTAAGATGCTACTGGAAGTGGTGTTGAAAGGCCAGTAGGGGGCACTCTTTCCACTGGACCAAAGGCACCCTGTACAACGACAGGGTCATTAAACTGGGGTCCTTATTCACAGCGGTTGTTAAAGGTCTGACGGCACTTGTCACAAAGAGTAAAGGGCTCCCTGGTGCCTTGGAAAAATTCCCAAAAATGACTCATCCTATCTGCCAAACAGTCATCCCCTGGTTTATCTGGCTCAATGATTCGCTTTGCATTTGATGCGAGTCCTGGAGCAAAATGGCTGCCCTGCATCACCCAGGTGGGTGCCACACATTGGTGGAGGATGAACTTAAGAATGCTGCTACATATTAATATTATCTGCATTATGCCATTATATTCTGTATTTGGTCCCCAATCTGAGAACTGGAAGTCACTGGAAGCTTACAGTTCAGTACATGCTTTGAGGAGTAGTTTTTATGTTTCTTATTGTTGATGTGGCACTCGAGTGTGTACTCACACACACACAGACACACACCTGCTCAAGTTGATTTGTTCACATCAAACGGCATTTTTGATGCTTCACCAAAACTGGTTTGAACCATGAGGTTCGCCATCAGCGTTAATGTTGAAGGTGGCATTGCGTGGCTAGCCAGGTGCACTTTTGCAACGTACATTTAGGTAGATCTTCTCTCAGCTGCCACCGATTGGCTGCTTTTATGGTCCTTGCAGCAGAGCTTGATGTTGAGGTGTGGATAGCTGTGGAGGCATTGATATTACTGCTGGCACTGGTGGCCCTGGACTCTGTGATTGAATTTCTTTGAAATACATATTTTCCCTATTTCCCTATACCCCTGTACAAAAACCTATACACACACATACACAAACAGTGTAAGAGCCATTTTGTAGAGAGGGTGCAAACCTAGCTATCTATTTATCAGCCATGAAAAGAAATGCGTGTCCTTTGGAAATAAATAAATAAACAGATAGATAGCAAAGTGGTGTTAAGTGGAAAGAAATTGCAGGTCTGTGTGTATCCTTACTGGCCATTGAAACAAATGTGTTGCTTTCTTAACAGTGTGAGTTCTTGGATAAATAGATAGATAAATAAATAGATAAATAAATAAATAAATAAATAAACAAATGCTCTCAGCTGAGCACTTATGCCTGCACAATAAAAAAAGGAATACCAAGCACTAAATAATATATCTGTATTGATAATATACTGCCCATCAGCCATATGGGTCACTTTAGCCTTGAGCATTCTCTTGCCTGATGACAGAAGTTAGCAGAGCCGTTCTTGGGTAGTGATTTAATAGGAGATTTCTCTGAGAAGTTTTCTTCTGCAAGATTAGCCATTAGCATGTGGGGCCCAAACAAGGCACAGTATAAATCTGATAGGCCAGTGAAGTGATGGGGACACTGTGAAGTGCGATGTCACATCAACCATTACGAGGGCCATTAAGAGGTTCTGACTTCACTGGCTAAATCCCACAGTGCTCTTTTTCATAAATAGCAAAGAGGGTCACATTGGCCCAGGTAAAAATATATTTCAAATATAGCAATCCTCTTGTGGCCTCTGAATTATTACCTTGTTTAACTACCCTAGATGTTGAATTGTATTGTCCTCTGCTTTTTCTTCCTATGTAATTTTAGAAATCATCGTGTATAAATTAGGGTGTGTGTGTGTTATTTTCAGAGCATTTAATATATTGCCTATATTTCAGAACCTTCTGGTGCTCAAGGTGTTATCCCAACGAGGATCAATGCCATGCCAAACCACCATTGTGAATGGACAGGCAGTGCCATAGTAAAGCAGTTTCAGTCAGACAAAAAGATTACTTGATCAGACAGAGTCAAAAGAAAAAATACTATTAAAATTTAATAAATAGACAGAACAGTATGTGTGTGTGTGTGTGTGTGTGTGTGTGTGTGCATAGTGTGCAGGCATACTAAGTCTTGTGACTAATTGATTTGTATTTTGAAAAAGACACATTTCCATTAGGAAATTATCCAAGAAAACAGCATTAAGAGAAATGGTTGATTTGCCATTTGTTGTTTTCGTCCCCAATATTCTATTCTTAGCTCCGTCTTTTGCTTTGGGCATCATCAGAGCGAACTATAAGTCTTGTTAATTCTCGCCTTCCGGCATGATTGCAGACGTACAACCCGAACCCCATCCGACCCCAAATCAGCAACAATTCATTATTTCTGATTGGTAAGACGAAGATAAATAATTAATTGTTCCAAGCTATTCAGTTCTAAGTACAGTAGAGTCTTAATAAGGATGCAGAGATAAGCAAGCACTGGGAATGGAGGTCTTTCTGAACTATGAAATATGTATTTCTATGAGAGTCATCAACATATACTAATCAGAATATTTATTTGTTTATTTATTTATTTATTTACTCCCAGCTCAACTGAACTCAAGCCCCACTGCAATCCCCCACTCCTTCAGACTGAGTGTAAGGTCCTGATCACGTGATCCTCCATGTCACGTTTTGCCAAAGCTCAGCATTTTTCACAGCCCATATACTGTGTGTCACCAATCACACACTGCCCATGTCACCATAGGAACGCCAGGTCAGCGTTTGCAGAGTTCATGCACTCTCAGCAGTGGCTTTCCCTGGCCATGCTCACCCAGCCGTCACCGTGACGTTGCGGAACTCCGGCCATAGGCAACGAAGGTGTAGGTGGGACTCAAGCACCTGGTTGCGGCGCTCTCTTTCTCAAATCTTTCCAGGTTGGAGACGGGCCTGGCTTGTCTGCACTACTGCATGCACAGGCCTGATCCCATAGCATGACCTTTTTAATTAGGCTTCTTCTTGCAACAGTTTTTTTTTTTTTCTTTTTTTTTCTTAATATCAAGTTGGTGAGATTTTTTGTTCTCTTGTTCTCCCAGTTTCTTATGTGGATTCAGTTTCACAAGCAAATGACAAAAAATTCACATGTGAAGTCAACCGTTTGCATGTAAAACTCTGTGTTAGCATATGTTACTATAAGGGTTCACATGTTACATTGTTCACATGCAAAATGTCTGAAAACATGTATCTGGAGAAAGAGTATTATATTTTCAAGTGTTTTATTTCTTTTTTTTTATTATTTTTTTTTTGCAAGTTCAATGTCGGAAAAGCAACTTAACACATTCAAGACTGTAGGGCTCATCCACACGTTGACACATAATTATATGCAATAAGTACATGAATAAATGCACAAGTACATGTATATTTCTCAAATCATAATATTACATAAATAAACATATAAAATTTAATGCCAATTTTTAACAGCAGAACTTCCCATTAGCATAAAAGCTCCCAAGATTTGAGCCAAAAGATGTGCAAAGATCTAAAGATCATGGCTGATAGCTGTGCCAAATGTGAGATTAATGAATGAATCCTGTCAAGAATTAATCGACAAGTGAAAAATGTCTCCTAATTAGCACTGCTCGGGCACAGGTACCTCGTTCTGAACCAGGCCCTAAAACCCTCTTCCTAAACCTTACCTTACCTCAGTGTGTTCACCTGTCACATTGCCAAAAGCAATGACATCCCAAACCTAAGTCATCCAATGGCAGCACGAGCTTAGGGGTGAGTTCTCCTCTTGAATACCCACTTGAGCTGAGCCTGCAACTCTGCAGATTTTGGGGTGAAGTGATATCCAAAGACCCCTCTCTTTGTCCATGCCACCTGTGTTTCAGCTAAAGGAGAGAAGTGAAGGTCGCCATGGCTGTAGCCACATCTCTTTCCAAGCTCACATGCAGCAACGAAATAAAATAAATGGGCATTATATAAATAAAAATATAAATGTATGGGCAGCTGAGAGCCGCTGCTCTTTGCTGTTTGCTACTATGGCGTGACAAGCAAGCAGATATGAGGCTAAGGGGTGAGACTAAGGAGAAGGTCGACACCAGCATTATTACCTTTCATTGAATGGAATGCCCTCGGCTCTGATATTGCATTTTACCAAATTAAAGTACATTCCAGTAGCAGCCCTGCTTAGCCTAGCAGAGATTCAATGCTTCATTGTGACCAGCCCTCATTTTGATTTCAAGGAAAAAAAAAAATATATATATATATATATATATAAATAAATAAAGCTGAATAAATAAATAACAGATTGTGGTGAGTGACACTCTTTTTTGATTGACTGGGTCCAAGGAAATGGTCCCTCAATGATAAAAATCAAACAGCAGCTGGTGGACTGTCATTCCACCTGCTGGAGCCGGATCATGCATAGACCCCTGAGAGCCCCCCTTTACCGCCTACTGGTTTTAAAACAAATAAAACAGTCAACAGGCCTGTGCTGCTTAGCCACCATCCCAAGTTACTGTGGATACCTGGTGATACTGCACCCCCAGCCTGCAGCACCAGCCTCTGGGCAATAGCCTCTGAATCAATAATTATTTATTTATTATGAAAATACACGTCGATCAGTATAGGTACACACACTGAGTACAGCTGCAATATTTCTATTGATACCACTACGAATAAAACTACTTGATAATAATAATAATAATAATAATAATAATAATAATAATAATAATAATAAGCATCACCATCACATTCATATTCATATTCATATTCATTTTCATCATATTCATATTCATAATTATAATAATTGAATACATGCATTATACACACACACACAGACACACACACACACGCACTCTATTATAGCACACATTTGTGTATAGTCCTGATTCACTCTTACTTACAAGATGCTTATTAATGTTTTAATTTTTCTTAGGTTCTGGAGGGCAAACTTTTATTTTCACACTACATTTGAAATGTTGTTATCATTTAGGACAGGGTTCCTGTAGAGGTCACACTAAATACACTATTCACATGTTCTAAATATACAAACATCCCAAATACAGTTATGGTCACATTGCCCTCCATTGGGAATTACTGTGGTGAATGGTAATGGAAAGCAGAACATGAGCATATTCAGAGTGTTTTTGTTGCACCAGTGCAGAAAAGTCTGGTCGCACTCCAGGCCTTCCTAAGACAGACAATGCTCCCCCTGAACCAGCTGACTTCCCCTTCGCCATTTGTGTTTGCGTGTCTGTTTCTCAGCACCGCTTTCATTAATTTTTATTTTACACAAAGGGAAGTCAAGGCCCAGTGCCAGAGGAAGTCTGTAATTACGCTTCCTGCAGGCGCAGTGACACCAGCTCCACTGTAAACAAAATGCGTGCGGCGGTGGAGGTCTCGTCTTTGTCGCGGCCTGAGCGTTTCAGAGCGCCGCAAGGAGCTGAGGCGATCGTATTTACTCACCTCTGCCCGACGCCACCGAGCGCTCGCGCTATTACCCGCGGTCCGCGTGCTTGCCGCGCACCACAAGATGGCTTCAACTTATCCCCGCTATCACATCACATCGCCATCATAAGTCTGCTTCCCCTGTGCGACCTCTCCCTCCCACACACACATCCCTCCTCACCCTCCCCCAACATTCAAACCCACTGACTTCTAGATGAATGTGAGTACTTCTTTAGAAAAGATGGCATAAGGGGAGAAAATACACATCCCAAAAGAAGCTATTTTATGATTTTTTTTTTTATTATTCATTTATTCTTTTTATGTTAATTTCTTGTACATGATCTGGTGTTCCAAGGAAATAAAATCACCATGGCAAGGATTTTGGAAAGAGGTCACCACTCCCATTTTTGCTTCCTCCTTTTTTTTTCACATGTGCAATATCTCATGTTGACATGCGTATATTATGCATGTTATGTATGTAACACACACACACACACACACACACACACACGTATAACATACATAACAAGGACAGAGAGAGAAAGAAATCAATCTTTTCACCTCGCATTTCACAGCCATGCTCAGACACGGGCTCTTTCTGGAGGACTCGCCCATAGTCTGCACCCATATGTCTCTCTTTAAATACTGCTGCTGCTCAAGCTCCACACAGTCTTCTGCTCATTAAAAAGAACAAGTCAATTTCCACTCCGTCTCCAGAGAAGAATAACTTAAATGAGTTATCTTCCACATATTGAAATCTAATTAATTACAATTTTGTCTCACTTGTGAAATTGATATTTTAAGGTCAAGGGCATTGATGAAAGTTTGAAGGAAACAATACTGTGGAAATGTGGTCTCCCAAAATGACTTGTCCCAACAGAAAATAAAAACCAATAGAAAAAAGGAATAGTGCCGCATAAGAGTTTAAAAATATTATAACTGGTTAAACATACATTTTTCCCCTTTGGGCAGACCACATGAATGGAATTACTGTTGAATTATGCTACTTTAATACCTTGAAAGGTAATAAAGTAACATAATTCAACAGTAATTCCATTCATATGGTCTGCCCAAAGGGGAAAGACATGTCTTCGCAATGATAATGATTATGCAAATAAGTGATAATGTTAAATATCAATTAACCATTTATCAAAACCCTTGAAGAACGTATTTAAATATACTTACATTTATAATGGGAAACAATTTGGATCCTACTTTCAATTTGGTTAAATTGATTTAAGCAATTGAACGTGTTTAGATCCATGACTCTGATTATAATTATAACACAAGTAACAACTTCCAACCACCAGTCAACATGTAAAACTACATATTTGCATCGTGCGATGATGGGTGATATATATATATATATATATATATATATATATATATATTATTTTTTTTTTGCTGATTGATCAGTAAAATATTGCTTTTGAGACCCTAAATGTGACAAACAGCAGCAGAAAACTTGAATACGTAATAAATTGCTTCGGTGAGACTGACAGTAGGATGGAATGTTGAGCAATTAAGGCCATACCACTGGGCCCCACAGCCATTTAGGGACTGGAAATGCATGGATCTAAAATATTATTTCCTCATTAATCAGGGAAAAGACGTCAAAGAGCTGAGGAGGCATAACCCTAGATGACTCTGAATGTTCTCTTGATGTACACATATAGCTTGGGGTGTGGATACAGCCTGAGGTGAAGCTGGAGGCCTGTACCGCCAATGCTGTCTCAAAGTCCACACGCTGGACTACAGTACCTCTGCTGATTTTATGGGCCTAAGCTTCATGCAGTCTGACTGGTGCCCAGCTACTTCTGGGGGGAGGGGGGGTTGATTGACTTATGCAGTTTGCACAACTTCACAGAATCCATCCCCAACTTCCTGTCTGTGAGAAACAGTAACTGACCTTTCCTTTGTAGTAGGTTCATGAATAAAGCAAATTATGGAGGCTGGAAAGCAGCATACATTACTGCATATGGGTGTGGGAAACTTTTCATTGAAGCTACCAACACCAATTAATATATGCATTGCCTATAGGATACACAGGCTGGTATATGCTACCACTACCCTCCCCTCCAAATCAAGCAGCTGGAAGGACTCATTGCATAGAGGGAGCACAGTTAGCTAGCTTTGTAAAACATAGTGAATGCTAATGCAAGCATACTTTTCACTCAGCGGTTTGCATGGGTAAGGGTGCATATTGAATGACATGGGAAATTGTTGCCGTGGTGAAATCCAAGGGCTCATTGTGATTGGCCTTCACTTGGCCATGGGGTATTCTCCAGAGAGGCTTTTCACACATCAGCTATGGGTTCTTTACAGACATTAAATAAAAGATCATGAGTATGCGATGATTCATGCATTTCACTTTTCATTTTACTGTCCCTGAACCATGCAGAACAAGCTCCCATTACAGTAATTGACAATGCACAGCTTTTGTAATGGCAGGACACAAGTAAAAAGGAAACTGTCTGTACAGTATGCCTCCTTTGTCATGAGCCATATAACAGGATTTCAGAAGGAAAGAGCCGCACCGCGTGGATTCGGCCACCACAGGAACTGTTCCTGACAATGAAGCACCTGTGAAGACTGCATTTGATTTGTATCAGAATCTAAACAAAAATCTGAGTATCAGTTATTTGTCTGTGGGAGGGAGTTGTGTCCACAAAATCACTTAAATCTCAAATATCAATCAGATCATTGCTTTCAGCATTGTTTTATATGCCAAAACTGGGAAGAGAAACTGTGAATAAAGATAGATATTGAAAGGACATTCTTCTTACACCTGTGCTTTATAATGCCAGTTGTTGGGGACAGTATTTCAACTAAAGCTTCAGAATATCAGTATCACACACAAACTGATTCAGTCGGCTGACTCAGATTTTCAAGTAACTAAATCACAACGAAACCACACATTCTATGAAAAGAAATTATTTAACATAAACAACCTTATTACGAGTCAATACTAATTGTCAATGAGCTTCAGCTACATGAGATACCTCATGACTCCATGTATGAATTTCTAAAAAAGTATGAGATGTAATAGATCAATTAGTGAAAGACATCAACATAGTTGGTGCCAGAAATGCAGAGGTGTCAGTAAATATACATATTTGATGTGTTATAGGGAACATTGTCAAAAAGCATAAGAGCATACGACATGTAAGGAAAAAAAACTACATCAAGTAGGAACAGTGAGGAACAGTGCAGGAGCAGTGCAGGAACAGTGAGGAACAGTGCAGGAACAGTGAGGAACAGTGCAGGAGCAGCGCAGGAACAGTGAGGAACAGTGCAGGAGCAGTGCAGGAACAGTGAGGAACAGTGCAGGAGCAGTGCAGGAACAGTGAGGAACAGTGCAGGAATAGTTCAGGAACAATGGTTGCAGGTAAAAGCTCACAAAAAGGAACAGACAGAAAAACTGCCAAAACCACAAACCTGACCAAAAAAATACTGTATCCACACTTTCATGATCTGGACTGAACAAAAGCTGTCCGTTGTGAACTTTGAGGTGACATATGGCATGACAGTCAAACAAATGCAAAACAATTTATATCCTAAAGTAATAAAATTAGGACTCCTGAACAAGCGGAAGAATGTTTTATTGACTTATAAGTTGACTTTTACTCTTTTTTTCTCCTTCTGGATTGGGTCTGGAGAAAGCAAAAGGGAACCATCAAACAACATCACCTATGGACTTCCTCCTCCTTCATCTATCCCAGAACTGTGGGACCTCCTTCTTGGCAAATGCTCCCATACCAGTAACCCATAAGAGTTACTTCCAAACTTGTTGTGGCATTTCAAGAAAGATGTGAACTGCTCTGAAGGTAAAGGGTGACCCAGCTTACTCATTAGTTAATGCATATTCATATTTTGATTTGTGTATCCATTATTGACATTATTGCCTATACTCTGAGAAAAAAAAAAAAAAAAAGGTTCCCAAAGGGTTCTTCACTTGTCCTGCTGGGGGAACCCTTAAAGGTTCTTCTTTGATATGGATTTCACTCACAGGTTCTCTGTAGAACCTTATCCTGAGGGTTGTATAAAGAACCCCTTAAAAGATATCTGTATCTAAGATGAACCTTCAAGGGCTCCCCCAGTAGGACAAGCAATGAAAGGAAATGGAAAGCATTTAAAGGTGCTAAAAAGCAATTCTTTTTCAAAGAGTGTTGTCACTCTACATGTGGACATGTACACACACACACACACACACACATGCACAACACAGTCTGTTTCAGAGATTTCCTGGGATTTGCGTTCCCATCTGTAGAATGATTTCCTAGGACTTTGTGTGTGTATGCGCGGTGACTCATGAAGGCAAAGAGGAAACACAAGCCTCCTGAATGAACGCAAACACTGTCTCCTCCGCTCCTAATTACTCACTATTCACAGAGCCATGGCTTCCAGTGGAGAACAGAGGCAAACCAGGAAGGAAGAGAGAAAGGTATTCACCCACGCTGCTGGCTTATTTGTGCAGCAGGCAGTGTGGTCCCACACCTGATAATAACTATGATCACAAACCCAGCAATGAATTACCTGCCTTTTACATTGCGGGCTTGATTTGGTTCTTGGGGGTGTTGGAGGATGGGAGGGGGTAGCTTGGTTGCCAGAAGTGGGGGGCAGAGGAGTACTGGGGGGGTGCTTAGGGGTGGGGGGAGGGGTGCTGGGAGAGGTGTTATTGAGTAACGGAGATGAAAGCCCATACTGGATCCTTCTTCCAGACACACAGAGGGAGGGATAGAGAGGGAGAGTGCTCATGGTCGAGTGGAGAGGAAACACGATGGGAGAGAAGCAGGTTTTCGTAAAACGATGGCTGAGTTCAGAAATGTTATTTCTAGCACTTTTAAGGGCTCTTAATTTCTCAGAAATCCAGATCATCCTGTCTCTGACACTACTCTACACTCCCAGAAAAAAAAAAAAAAAAACCAAAAAAAAAAAAGTTTGTTAAAGGTTCTTAGATACTGATACGTTTAAGGGATGACTTATATAACCCTCAGAATAGGATTTAACAGAGAACCCATGGGCAACATTCATATCAGTGAAGATCCTTTAAGGGTTCCCTCAGTGGAACAAGAAAAGAACCCCTACAGAACCTTTTTTTTTTCTCTTGGAGGGTTGAGTCGTGCCGGAAGGAGATCTTGAGAAACTCTAGCCATACCAGCTGAGAATGGTGCACAAACATTTTCACTCTCAGTTTTAAAATTACTTGCAACAAATTTATGTAAATTGTGCTGCTCATAATTTGCAAGTAAATGTGTTATTATTTCAGGGTTACTTCAAACTCTTCAAAATGTGTTCCTGTTGCTTGTACAAAGACAAAGAGCAATTAATTTTCTTGAATTATAGTTTTTTTCTCTCTCTCTCTGCCATTATGTGTCAATTATCAATACCACTTGCAATGTCATAAACTTTATTTTCCGTAAATTTATGCATGTGACATTTCTGTCTGTATTCCTTAATATTCAATATTTAGGCTGCAAGGATGTACAAGGATTGGCCTCCTTGTTTTTGTTGGTTGTTCCTTTGCTGTTGGTTGTTATTACATAATGACCCCTGTGGTGAGCCATTCTACAGAAAACTGATAGGACTAATTAGGAAAGCACTGCGATTTTGAGCTGACGAAAAGCCAAAATTAATCATTTAGCTAAAGATACTCGGGCACCATTGCCAAGACAAAGAGTATCTTCCCACAATTATATGGGCAACGTTATCAGGAGAGTCTTGTACAAACTTGAAACATAAATGTGTGTAAATGAATGAGTGATCATTCTGTATAATTGATAACCCTCTAAGTGCATAATAAAATTAATGGGTAACTCAACTAAAAGTATAGTTTGCCATTAGATGAGTGGAAGAATGTTAGTCATCTAATGCTTTATTACATATAAAAGCTCAGGCCTAAAATACCATGTCTTAGCTTAGAGTTAGATTTGCAACTGTTATGACATTGACATTTTTTTTCTTTTCTTCCTTGCTATTTTTCTTTTGCATCTCCAAGCTTTCCTCACCTAGCAAATCAGTCTGCAGCCGTTAACGCGCATTTGTGTGACAGCCGCAGAAAGCATTTCTCACTGTTGATAGTCTTATTGTGCAAATTATATCCTCAGAAAAAGTTGCAATTTCCATTGAAAGGCACAATGACAAGCACCTGAGAAAAGAGATGGTAAATGGAAAATGAATGATTGCGACTGTTTGTGAAAGGTATGCACACCAGAGTAAAACAGTATTTATCACATTTAATGGAGGCAATGTGAGAAAAAAGAAAAAAAAGATGAATTATTACCATTTTGTGCTTCTGAGTAATGGAGATAGGATTCCATTCTAATAGATGTGTTCATAACTGAGATTTTTTTTTTTTTTTTTTTTTTTTTTTTTTACCAGGAGCAAATTAGCTGTTCAGGCACAGGTCAAAAGCAGCTTATTGACAAAATGGTGAAAGGAGAATATGCATTTCTAATCCCTCAGTGAGGGTCTGAGATCTAGAACCTCCTCCTGGCTGGAAGTGTGACATGGTTACATTTTTCAGTGCCAGGATATTAATAATACAGAGCACACTAACCGCCATGTTACCTATGGGGCCTGAACTTCATTTCCTCTGCATAATTCCTGAGATTGTTCCAGTATTAAGGGATTTACAGGTTAATTAGGAAAAATGAAACACAGCGTATTGTACATATAGCCTTTTAAAACATTTTTTATGATATTATATTTCTGTATTTATGTGGAGGCTGATCAGGTTTGCAGTTCTCAACTCTCCTGAAAAAAACAAATGCTGCAGTGTCCTCACTTTCTCCATAAACACATGTGCTTTTGTATCCATTCTCTATCTTATTTTAACAAAATTACTTAACTATTAATATTGGAAATGTCATGTGCTGAAGTGCAGAAATGCGTCGTTTGGAGTACATTTGAATGTGAGATCAAAGCAGTGGTTTGGTGTGATCAACCTGCTCGTGTAGGCTGCTGATGCTGTTCAGCCTGCTCGTGTATGCTGCTGATGCTGTTCAGCCTGCTCGTGTATGCTGCTGATGCTGTTCAGCCTGCTCGTGTAGGCTGCTGATGCTGTTCGCCCTGCCCGTGTAGCCTGCTGATGCTGTTCACCCTGCTCGTGTAGGCTGCTGATGCTGTTCACCCTGTTCGTGTAGGCTGCTGATGTTGTTCAACCTGCTCATGTAGCCTGCTGATGCTGTTCACCCTGCTCGTGTAGCTGCTGATGCTGTTCTCCCTGCTCGTGTAGGCTGCTGTTTGATCATCATGACTCGATGTTGTACACATGAGGAGGCTCCTTTACCTGGGTCTATGAACAGCTGCACATAATAAGCACTACGAAAACAGTGGAAACAAAAACAACAAGGAATACAACAACAGGATGATGAGGAGGAAGAAGAAGAAGCATGGAGAGGAAAAATAATTTCACCCTTTTCCTCTATTGGGATAAAGGTAGGGAGCAATGACTGTGGCTTGTGAGTAACTGGACATTTCCAATCGTGAGAAAAAGGGAGGCAAAAACACAAAGAAAGAAAATGACTTGTTCATCTCTTTCACCGATTAGTCAAATGTAACGTTTAGGCCGAGAGCTTATGCTTAGACTGACAGTCTACCCCAAGGTATGGCCACACATGTTGACTGGAGATCCAGATGCTGTTGGGGTAGCCAGCCCTGCTCACATGGACCCAAGGCTATTCTCTCATTGTGGCAGACATTTAGACAGAAAGCTCCCTTCCTGCTCTAAATTGCTTGTCTTGGTGTATCATTTGAGCTTTCACCTCATGCATTATCCCCCGTGACCTTTTGCACCCAACCAAACCATTCAGCTGCAATATTTGAGAAGGAATAATAGAGTTTAGCGTGAGCGGAAAGCAAGGATCTGGGTAAACTCGGCCCAGTTTTCTCAGCAGAGGAGCGTCTCAGAGAGAAAGGTATTAATAGGCTTTTTATATGAGTGTCTTTGTTACTCACACTGTGCAATTTTCTTTTTACTCCTCTTAAACTGCAGTTTAATCATCGTAATCATATTTAACCTGTTTCTAGCATGTCAAATAGGGCCCTCCATCACTGTGAGATGTTAAAAGTGTCAGCTTTAGTTTCATGTTATAATGGCTGCTACAGCAGAAATAGCTTGCCTCAGCCATGGCAGTAATGAAAAGAGTAATCTTTGGAGAACATGGGAATGTGAGAATATTGTGAGAGTCGGCATGGGACTAAATGATAAACTACGCAAAGGAAATACTCCTGAGATACAGTGAGGGGTGCAGTTCCTGCTTGCTGGGGCTGCACCCTTCAGTGCGATAAGGAAATGGGTGCATGTGAGAGGACTGGCCATTACAGTGAATTGGCCCAGTGTAAAGGGCCATCGGGAGAAACCAGTGCTGTGTCCTGCCTTCACCGTCACACTGAAAAAAAGTGAAATATGTATGTGTGTATGTATGTATGTATGTATGTATGTGTGTGTGTATGTGTGTATGTATGTATGTTTGTATGTATGTATGTATGTATGTATGTATGTATGTACAGTATGTGTGTATGTATGTTTGTGTGTATGTACAGTATGTGTGTATGTATGTGTGTATGTACAGTATGTGTGTATGTATGTATGTGTGTATGTACAGTATGTGTGTATGTACAGTATGTATGTATGTATGTATGTATGTGTGTGTGTGTATGTATGTATATGTGTGTGTATGTATGTATATATGTATGTATGTATGTATATAGGGATATTCTAGAAAACTATTTTTTCTGGTGCATTAAGTTCAAAGAGCAATATGTATACTCTTGCCCTTATCTAATTTTTAACAACTGCAGCAGTCAGAGTGATCATATTATGACCTGGAACACTTCACCTGTTTTTTGAGACTCAGTGAGAAATTCCCTCTGAAAATAAACAAACTGAAAATGACAAACTGTAAAAACACCTTTATTTCCCCATAAATCATAGATTTTTTATTTATTTTTTTTTTAGCAAGGGTTCATTTTTAGAGTGGTACTGCAGTAACTGTAATTCCATACACATAAACAAGCACACACACACACACACACACACACACACACACACACACACACACACACAGAAAGCACACAAAGTCCTAGGTCCTTGTTGTTCTCTGAAGCATCCTGTGAAGAGTGTCATTAATTGGAAAAGGACGTCCTCTCTCCAGACCCAGCACTGTACAGGCACTATTGGGATAGGTGACACAGCAGCTTTGAGTCAGTCTTCACTGTAATCTTTGCCTCCCTGTAAATAGTAGGGAATGCTTGATTTTGCTGTAGTGCACTCACCATTTGCCATCTCCCAGTCTATATCTCAGCAGAGCTCGATGGCTTTTTTCCCAATTATATATTTACATGTCCAGCATAATGCACAGCACAGCGGACTATTCCATATAATCTGTGTACCATTTCCATTTGTAGGTTTAGTACAACAAAACTATTGTACTAAATTATTATTATTATTATTATTATAGAAGCTGTGGCAGTGGTGGTTGTAGTAGTAGTTGTAGTAACATTAGTAGTAGTAATAGAAGTACTAGAAGTAATGGTTATGGTTGCAGTAGCAGTATAGTATTATTGGTGATGGTGGGTTGCAGTTGTGGAAACAGTAACAGTAGGCAATCACAATCACTGAACTATTTCAACCAAATGAAAGAGTTTTCTTTCCCCAAAAAAGCTGATTGATTGGTCAGCCGAATTTTGGGTCATTGATGTCAGATTTCTGCAGTTCTGCTCACCATCTGGCCTTACAGCTAGAGAGCACCTACACTGAAAAAAGTGTAACATGCAGTTGTTCATTCAAACTAATAACTGCCATTTAATACAGGATAAAATTATTGATTTGATTGTAAAACTCATTTTTTTTTGCATTTAGAGACATCAAGTTTGATTTATACAGAACTAAATATACGTCCAAAGGACCCAAAACAAAGTTTTTGATTTCTTTCAAATTGTTTTTTTTCCCTTCATGACCTGCAGGTAATAGTTTTAGTTTGAGTCAAATGAATTGCGCATGGGCGTTGCACACTGCACTGCTGAGTTCCTATCGTTACCTGGGTGGATTTCGTCTGAAAATGACGAAAGTAGCAAAGCAGCTGCTGATAATTAATGTTTTAGTGTTTTGTGTTGTTAAAATTGCAAAGAATAGCCCAATTAAGTACTTAAATGGGGCGATAGCTGGCACGATTGGAACTTTAACTGGCAGTAATGTTAGCTGGCTAGCTAGTTGGCAGTAGCAGCTAGCTAGCTAGCATCGGAAACTTTATGACCATGAATACAGTAATAATACATTTATAACCCTTTTCAAATGTCGGTAATGTGAGCTAGCCAAAAGACATCGCTAGTATTTGGATGCTAACCACGGATGCTAACCGCCATTGTAGTCAACCGCTAGCTTACTACAATGGCTCTCATACATTCCAGGCTTTAGATTAGTTAGATACTGTCCGTCCGCGGCTCGGGCGCTCCACCCTGACTGCATTTTTTTCCGTTGTGGTGCTGCAAAAGAGAAAGAGAGACGTGCTAGCACCTGCTAACATTCGGGGCAGCTAGTGTGGCTAGTTCAATTTAAATTTATTAGTTTGGTTCAATAACTAAAAGTCAAGAAAATAATTTGGAAGAAGGCAAAAAAATAAGGTTGAGTCAAGTGCAGTATTAGTGTTTACATCAACATAAAATTATCAGGTCATATGAAGTTACTCAATTTAGATTCGGTGAAGTCAAATATTTTAGATGTGATATCTGGACATCATTTTTTTTAGTTTGAGCAAGGTTTTACTTTTTTCAGTGTAGTGTAGCATTAAAAGGCCCACCAGATATGTGACATCCCAGGTCTCGGTCAGTTCCATGGGGGTGGGGGGGGGGGCACCCCCTCTTTGTGTTCAAACGCTTACCTATGTTTCACATTCTATGTCAGAACTGTCACCTTCATCGTAGAACCACCTGTACTGAGTCAATGTACCTGGTTATGAAATATTGATTACATCCTGAAATCCGGGTGAAACTATTGCACTGAGCAGTGCTGGTCTTGCCAGGCATATGGCAAAGTGGCATGGAGACTGAGGAACTGTGCGAAATCTACCAGGTGCTGTCAATTCAAGGGACCCCACTGAGAAAGCCTGGGGCGACAGTGGCAGGGAAAAAACTCCCCGGCTAAAAGGCTAAGAAGAACATGATTAGTGTGGAATAGGGGCGGCAGGGTGACGATGGAGAGAAAGAAGCAGGAGAGGCAGAGGAGAGGGTGAGGAGCTGTAAATAAGGTTTGACAAGAAGAAAAGATAAAATAGAGGTGCCTGTGTGCAATAAGACATAAGTAAAAACATGCCGGAGTAAAGGCAGCATCACTAAGGGACAGTATGCAAAGGGCCAATCAAAAAGCACACAAAGGGAAAGTCACAAGCAATCAAAAAGCAGTGCCCTCCCCAGGAAAGCAGAATGATTGGTGCAGCAGAAATGGATGTCACTGGTTGGACAACATTGATTACATCCTGAAAAGTGGGTGGGATTATAATGTTGAGCCACCCTGATCTCTGCAGTCTTACAAGGGTATGAGGTTTAATTCAGGTGGGTATGACGAGATCCTCGCCTGTTTGGGATCCCCCTCTCTCTCCCCCCCCCCCCCCACCCACCCCCGAACCCCCAGGCCAAAGCACATGGACGCATCATTATCGAGGCCGACGCCCCTTCTGACTCCCCGCCACCTCTGTGTGGTGCTCAGGGGGTCCGATTCATCACTCCCAGACGCACAGCTCCAGATTTTACACATGCCAGGCAGAGGGAATTAAGCTGTCAGTCACCCTCCCCAATGCAAATTAATAAAAGGGGACATGTGGAAGCAACCTTAATGTCAAGAGCTGAATGTGCAGAAGGGCTCAAAACACGCTTTGCTTATATTAGCATGAAAAGAAGGAGAGAGAAAGTGGAGGAGCAAAGAGACAAAAGCCTTTATTACAAAACACATTTTTTATAGTGACATTTTAACATATTTCCCATGTGATTAACATTTTACATGGCATGCAATATAGTTATCTGTTCTCCAGATCTTTTATGCTGTTACTATAAGACTTCAATACCATGGTGACAAACCTGTAGTTGCTTTTAACATACATTGTTTAGATGAGCAAGTGTAATAAAATATTCATGTATGCATACGTATACTCCTATAAAATGCACAAAACAACACCGAACACAACAATGGGTGTGATCAATTTATATGAACACATTTAGTGATGGTGTTAAGTCTAAATATAAAACAGCACTTTGCTGAGTATTTACATGAAATACTAAGGCATAAACACTGGCTTCCAATGTTCTTGGAAAAGTTAATTGAAAGAAAGACAGAATGAAAGAAAGAACAAAAGAATGAAAGAATACAAAAAACATTCCTCCCATATTCAAGCATCTGAAAGTAGGAGTGCAGATTTAGAATCGGCCATGCCTTTTTAGCTTGTAATGTATAACTTTAGAAAGACACAGTTCGTAAAAAAAAAAAAAAAAACCACCATAAAATTGAAAAAAAAAAAAAAATCAACGATCGCTTCTTGTAAACAGTTACTTTGCTGTGTTATTTTCATCCATTTTCAAGTGTTGTGTTGGTCTTCATTTCTCTGCACTGCTCTTGCTTTTCACATTTTCTATTAGGACTATATATGACTGTGGCACGCTCTCCAAGGCACATATTAGCTGAAGAATTATATTTCAGACACAGCTTCTCAGAAAACAATTTAGGAAAGCAAACCAGACCAAACACTTCTTTTTTTGAGTGGTATTGAAGAAACACTAGTAAGCTGTGATCCACAGACTCGTCCACAACATTCCACCAGGAAGTACACACACCCACACTCTCACTTCTGTACAAAATCCAATGCACTCTACATAAAAGAGAATTAAACTCCATTTATTTGTTTGTTCTTTTTTGTTTGTTCCTTCGTTCGTTCCTTCGTTCGTTCCTTCGTTTATTTATTTATTTATTAAAGGACATATCCAGTTCACTCAGAGCAGACTATGGTTGGTTTAAGGGCATATCCAGTTCACATTCCAAAACACGTTTGCATATCTCGAATAAAACATAATGTACATACACAAAATTGTGTGCAATATAAAACCTATTTTGACTGAATTGAGTGTACCACTAAAGACAGTTCTTGTATTTTATTGAATGTAGGCCAGACAGATTTTCTTAATATAGTTAATGGTTCCCTATTATTTACATTCAAACTAAAATGCATGAAAATCATCTGTGTCCCATGATGCATTTCTTTCTTTGGGCCACAGCTATGCAAAATCCTTGCACATCACTCTGTGAAAATGAGACAGTTTGGAAGAGAAATCAATCCATCACAAGCCTCGATCTTTAAATGTAAGATTAAGGCCTACTTCTATGGCCTGACCATTCCTCTTCTTTAAAGGAGTATTCTGATATGATGTTTGCAATGTTGTACTGTGATATCTTATCTTAGACAGTACATATATAAAATTACACAGTACAAAAATAAATCATTGCAAAATAATACAGTTTGTATAATGTGAATAACATTTCTCTATAAACATACCCTTCAAAGCTTTGCATGCTTGAAACAACACATAGCATTTACATTTTCCCCTTGTTTATTTTGCTGGGATCAAGTGATAGGTTACACTTTTCGCCATGTTCAGTAGCGCTTGGTTGGATCTCATTCATACAGTTCAGTGGTTCAAGTTAATCTTGGTGGTTAGACTGCAACACAACGTGCTGTATGCAGAACTGATCTCAGTGCTGCTCCATCTGTCTGTATGTGCTGTCTCCCAGGTGGTGCTGGAGTGAACTTACCGCTGAGGTCAGGAAGATGGAATCACTGGCCATCTTTATAGTTGCTATATAGTTATGCCAAACATGCTTATGCATTAGTGATGTTACAGACATAGTTGCCGGCCTGGGAATGTTGTGGGCCATGTCTGGTACCATCGGTCATGTTAACCAGGTGAATGCACTTGGGTACTCCCACACTGTAATTCAGCTGCTATAATGTAATGTAATGTAATGTAATGTACAGTGCATTTCTACAGCAGATGCATTGTACATTTCACCAAGAGGTTCTGCAGGTTTGCTCATAGTATGGCTGTAAAATCCAGCAACTACCCCCGAAGGCTTGATCCAATCTTGTCACTAAATGTTCCAAATTGCACGATGTAATTTATTCTACAAAGTGTTCTCTTTTGATTCATTTCACGTTTCCCATTACTTTCATTACAATTGTCAGGCAATGGAAACAATTTTTTTTTTTTTTTTTTTTTTGATGAAGATACGATGTCAATCTCAGAGCTGTAAAATCATGAACAATATATATATATATATATATATATATATATATATATATAATTCAATATTTACTATTTCCAAATTGGTTGAACTTTACTTTTAATGACATGAGGGCAATCAGAGCGAATACTGCAGAGTCAGTTCTTTAATGCCAGGTTTTTTGTTTATTTAGCCGCTACAGCATCATGTACCTGCTCAGTGTGCATACTTCTGCAAGAAGACTACCGTGTGTTACAGTGCATAAGGAGAATAGCCACTGAGGCTAATATTAACCACAGCCTGTGCCTGATACTGCACACCCAGGTTCCAGTAATCAAAGCACATCCAGAGAGACATGACTGTTTATCAGCGATGAGACACATGGCCCCATCAAGCTTTCCCTGTTCATTACTGATTGCCACATTGTGTCATCAGCATAGTTTGTGATTGCCAAGCGGCATGGCCTGCTACAATTAACCTGTGTGCTCCGCGCAATGATAGATCAGAGACATCCGTGTGACTCGCTCAGAGAGGAAGCCGGTGAATCAGAACTGTGTGTCATTATCACCGGCTTTGCTTCTGCATTGTGGGCTTTGTAGATGTCAGTGTATGTGGAGATGCAAACTTTGTGCTGTATTGAAATTATTAATAAAATGAAATATGATAATATGTGAATGTAATGCATACCTGTGTGTGAGTGTGTGTGTCTGTGTGTATGTGTGTTTGTGTGCATGTGTGTGTGTGTATGTGTGAGAGTGTGTGAGTGTGTGAGTGTGTGTGTGTTTGTGTGAGTGTGTGTGTGTGTCTGTGTGTGTGTGTGTGTGTGTGTGTGTGTGTGTGTGTGTGTGTGTGTGTGTGTGTGTGTGAGAGAGAGTGTGTGAGTGTGTGTGTGTTTGTGTATGTGTTTGTGTGTGCGTGTGTGTGTGAGTGTGTGTGTGTGTGTGTGACATGCATCATGACTAATTAATTAAAAGCATCTTCAGCTTATTGTTATGAAACATATTTGCTTGTTTAAGATGCTGAAGTCATTGGTCAGTCTGCACAGACATGTTAGAGCCCATGCACAGTCTATGTGTCCAGCCTAGCTTAGCGTAGCCCCTTACCGCTGTTCTCCTCAACAAAACAGACATCATGGAGTCTTGCAAAAAAGACCCATTTGTAGATACATGTCTTGCAAAATCAGTTAACAATTCCATTGTTGTACCACTTTATTTCATACGCTTAACATGGGGTCATGTTTAGGTTTGTTTTCATTTGTTTTCACTTTATCTTTGCTTTTTTTCCTGCTCATAGCATGGCTACTGTAGTATGATAGTGTAATAGAGAGCAGGTTTAATCGTGCTGCTGTGTGCTGGCATGATAGTATTGCAGTCATGTCCAGGTATATCATTATAGTACCATCAGGTATAATCATACACTTTCTGTTTAAACTTTTTACTTTTGATGAAACAATTTCTGTTATCCTCTAGTGCTACTGTAACTACCACTTTCAGTTCTACTAATGCAAACACTTACAGCAATCAGTGATTGTAGCATGTAATTTTAAATAAGCCATTTGAGGCTACTGAAAAAAAAACAAAAAAAAAAAAAACAAAAAAAATAATAATTCTCTTCTGAAACTCTGTACCTGTTTTTATTTTTTTTTAGGGTGCCAAGGCTTACAATAATTCCAGTGATTACAGAACTGGTGATGAGTGAAGGATGTTAAAAACAAAACAAAAAAAAAATACTTTGCATTTGTTTCAAAGTAAATGGGTATAGACAAACCCACACTGTGATTAGATGTATTGTCTGTTTTTGTCATTACCCCCAATCTTTCAAGGCCAGGCCCATTCAGATTATTATGGTTATTTTTACCTTATTTTATTCATTTAGGTTTCATTCTGCAAAAAAAAAAAAAAAAAAAATCTTATCACAATATCTTATTGTTATTTATAATGATGATCATTATCATAATTATAATAACACAAACTGTCTCCGGCATTGTCCAGATTCAATGCTGAACTGAAGGGCTCTTCCAAAAATGGGAACATTGTCTTATCAGCCTGCTTGTCCCAGCAAATTTTAATGATACACAGCAAAAGCAGAGGTGTCTTGTCTTGCCACTCAGGAGATGACATCGCTATGCTAAGAGGTAATATATTTTTGTCTTAATATCATATGATATTCTCCAGGTATGGCACAGCCAGTCATAGGCTGCATTTTCTCTGACAGCGAATTGCAACGGAAGGTCAGGGATTGAAATCGGGACGGCTTTAGCAGGGCTAATAATACCGCCGCACACATTAGATAGTGATCTGGGTAATCCTGAACATGTCATTCTTTATTCATAATATGGTCTTTTGTGTCTGGCGGCAAATACTGTGGCGTGGTGGGAGAGCTTTGACAGAAGATACAGAGCAAACAGCAGAAAATGGAGAATGTTCCAGTCAAGTGTTTAATCAGGCTGCTGTTTACAGACCGACTCCTTGCGCCACTGAACTACGGTGGGGTGAGGCACGAAATGTGCTTACTATTCATTACCACTTTAAATATGGACTCTTTGTAATTACTGCCATTATTTTATGCCTACATGGAATTCAGTAATTGTTCTGTAGCTGCAATAAGGGCACTTAACCGGGACATTCCAGAAGGTCCCTATAGGCCAAGTGTTCTATGGAATGTTATACTTCAGGCATAAATACCAAGCCGAGGGCAGACGCAGGAGAAGGAGGAGAACATTTTCCCTCTGCTAAGACACTGTGTGCTGTGCAGATCCGATTTGACACTCAGCATACACTGTGTATGCAAATGGGGTGTACTTCTTGCACTGTGGTTTGGACTGCTGAGTATGGGCTTGTGGTGTTGCCATGGTTCTTGTGCTGACAGAGGGTTTTAGTTTTGTTTCCACAGAATTAGACATTGAAAGAATTTGTGCTACATACCCGTGACATGGCAGGAATCTAAGACCCACTCAGAACTGTGGCTTACAGCATGATGAGGTCAGTCAGTCAGTGCGGTAAAGGTGTGGATCAGCTGGTGGATGCTGGTTTGCACATGGTGGCTGATTGCACATACCTTGGATGATTTGTGTTTAAAAACTGGGAACAATAGGGTATTTGACATGAAATGTATTTTTACAAGAAATTTATTTTGGAGGCTTTTTGGACTGATATAACTGGAGCCGAAGGTGTTTT
>JAFBMS010000076.1:177761-290261 GCA_019788955.1 Albula glossodonta
TCTTGAGCTCCAGACAGTTTGAGCAACACAGGGGTGACCTCAAAGGCAAAATAAGTACATTTACTCACTTCTAATAATGCTAAAACAAAATGGATTTAGAGAAAGTCCAATTCTTTTCTCCCCTCCTTTTTTTGACTGAACATCCATTTGGTCTAATTAGTTGCAGGAAGACCACCCTGCTCTTGTGAGCTAAGCCTTAATTATCCTGTGTTGCCTGATCTTTTCTGCATATCCCATGTTAATGGGAAATTTATGACACCGTTTCAGCTTTGCATTTTTCCACTTTCCCTCTGTAATTGGGTTCTTTGGCAGAGGTGCTGCTTTTGAACTTGGGAACTTCCCTTTGAGCAGTAGCCGTCTAAAAATCAAACCAGTGTTTGTTCTTCGGATGGGTGGACTCTGTAGAAGAAAAAAGAGAAAAAGTTTCTGCTAGAATACAGAAAGTGTTGTTGGTCATAAATAAATGCATAATCATTGCAATTATGCATGTTTTCTGCTGTAATATTAAATCTAATTTTATTATAATTAACTTTTTAACATTTCTTATGTCAGCTGTTCACACAGTTATAGACACACACAGACACAGACACCCAAACACAAACACACACAGACACACACGTCTACAAACACACACACACACACACACACACACACACACACACAGACACAAGCATGCCCACAGTTTCAGTATTGCCCTAATGTTAAGCAAAAAACAGACTTGTGTACAGGATGTGAGGTTTGTCGCTTCTTCGGGACAGGTGAGTTATATTTTCCCCACCCCCTGCTATGATGATCCTATCCTATTATATTTGGGAAGATCAGGGTTTGCACTCGGGTAAGCGTCTCAGACACACGCCATTCATCTCTCGCCTCTAAAGCCTGGCAAGGACCTGATTACCGCACTCCATTTCCAGCAAACGTCCTTCCCCCGGCCCCAGCAACACGCCGCCGCATTAGCATAACAAAATAAAGGATTCATGCAGCGTGACACTTCATTTGTGCATGTCATATTTCTCTGATTGTTCTGCAAGATATCTATCAGCCCGCAAGCAGACGCTGGCACGCGCCCCTCTGATGTGAAAGCACCATAGGGAAAACAAAACAGGCCCGTCACGTAACAGTCTGGGGCTTGATGTGAGCCGCTGACTGGACCAAAGGGAAAACAAACAAAGAAACAAATAAATAAATCAATAAATACATGCATATTGTGGCTCTGGGAGAGGTGGAGGGAGGAGCAAGCTCCTCAGCTCCTCCCATTGTACTGCTGTCAGTCTCCTGGTTCCCTCCCTCAGCCTGTAGAGTCAACAGCAGTGGCCTCAGTAACAGGCAGGCTCACCTGAGAGTGATTTTCCAATTAACTCAGCCGTTAGCACTTGACTTCAATTAGGCCTTCTATTTAAGCACAGCCTTGTAGGCTGAGGAGAGAAAACTTTTGGGGTTGTTGTGTTGATGTATGTGTGGCTGTGCTGGTTTTGCAGTTTTGACCCCTGTATGTTGCATTTTTTATTCTTTGTTTTGTGTTTTCCCCTGGAAAACGGGGTAAATAAAAGGCCATTGTCCACCACTCTTTGTTTATTTTTTGTCTGTTTTCCCTCAGCTCACCCCTTGGTATTGGCCACAATACGTAAACAAAGAAAAAAAAAAAAATATATATATATATATCCTTTTTTCTTCTTTTTTGGGAGCTAGTTGGACACATGTTTTCAAAGATGTTTATAAAATGAAGGCTCCGACTGGCTTGATGACCTCTCAGGTAACATAGAGCAGATAATTTGGAGATACGTATTGCCAGCGAAACGTATGAAGTTTAACAGTAAACCTGTGGTGCATGTGTACTGGAAGGGCTTTACACATGACTGTGAACACATCTGGCATGTGATGCTCTCTATTCCACAAAGTAGTGAGGTATTCTGTTAACACTTAAATGAGGGTTGGACACAATGCCGCTTTCGGAGCCATTCATTATGTGTTTTTGAGGTGGAGGTTAAAGCTACAGAGTTCTATCCCCTTTTTTCTGTGAACGGCATACAAATGCACACACACACACACACACACACACACACACACACACACACGCATAGAAAAATAGTTCCATTGACACTTTATATGACATTGTTCAGAACACATTCACTACACTCTCTTCATGCCATGTGTTATATCTTATTATAAACAATCCTTATAATTGTGCTTCTTATGTTAATGACTGTGAATACTTGTTAATACTTGTGAATTAGATAAAGTAACAGAATTAGATACTTGTGAATTAGATAAAGTAACAGAAAGCAAGAAGACAATTCAAAGCCTTGAACATCTTCAGCTAGTAAACTAGCGACCCTGTCATTGGAATAATACAGAAACTTTATCTCACCACAATGTCATACAACCTGCTAGAAATACAATGTAAAATGAATCATATAAAAATATGAAGAAGGCACTAAAATCAAAGAGTCAAATAAAGTATTATCCAACATTTACGGATGTCTGTAAAATTCTGTGGTAATACAGAATGACCTGTTCTTAGCAATTCACAATAAAAATCATGACTCATCTCTCTGTTCAAAAGCATTTGTTTTTTTATGTACTTATTTTTTTTTTTAAAATCTACAGGATCAAATTTATTTTGCAAAAATAAAGTAAAATAAAAAAAAAAGGGGTGTTGATGTCCAGCTGTCTAGAGATTCAAACCAAAATGGTAAAACCGAACCATAAACAGCAGTGCTGGAGGTTTGGATCAGTGTGGGGCGAGCAGGGGCCCGGGCGTTGATGGTGCATGGAGAGTCATTCAGCAATCTGCAGCTACAGCAAGTTCACCGCACCTGTGCTGCGGACTGATGCAGAGGAAAGGTGAGCTTACATTTGGGTGGGGGTGGGGGGCTGGGGAGGAGGTGGGGGGGGGATTGGGAAGGTGAGTGGAGGTTGCTGGACAGGGAGCTCACACCAGGAAGGTTCCAGAAGGTTCCCGTGATTGACTGAAGGCAGGACGGGGTCCTGGCCTCCACTGCCCAGCAGGCAGTACCAGGGTCTGGATGCTCCATGTGAGCAGCGATCAGACGGTGGTGAAGGGAGGCAAGGTGAGGGGAGACGTGGCTGTGTTCAGGGAGACTTAATGCCTGCCCAGCTGCAGTTTTGCAGTAGTTCTCTGACAGCAGAGCCAAACCTTGACATCCAGTGGTGTATTTGCACTTGTGGAGGGCTACTGGCAACACAGACGGCACTAGTAGCGGACCACTTGATACAAAGCCGATGCATGAGGCAAAATATCATATATATCATTTAGTCCTGACGGTATTCACAATTCAATTGCAGTTGGCGAGTTTATTCTTAGGTGTCTGATTTTTTATTTATTTATTTTTTTAATGTGTATACCACTACAATGTGCTTATACTGCTGCTGCAATGAAATAAAAGTATACAAAATTATTTTCAAAGGAAATTTTAAACTTTCGAGAGAATGGAAATTCGTCTCGTTTTCTCGGGCTAATTGTATCAGAAATCCATTCTGCTTTATTCTGCCCACAGGGAGGTTCCACTACATACGTCTTTTAAAATTAAAAGCCACCCCCCCCCATCCCTTGTTCCCAAATAGTATTTTGTCTGTGAAGGTGGTGTAATTTTCATACTTTAAAGCGTTTGCATGGCCAGTAAACTCGGGGCTCATGCGCAGCAGATCGTTAATAGGAACCTGCAGACAGCAGAAAATTGGTTTTGGCATTGATCATAGTAAAGGGAACGACCGGCCCTGCCTTTAATGTTCTGTTTCTCTCTTTAGAAGACTAATCAATTCCGAGTTGTTTTCCCATGAATGCAATGTTCCAAACTCGTCTGATGTCTGTTCATAAATTGGTATGGGGCAAAACAACCCAAACTTTCATTTCTGTGAGAAAATAATAATTTTAATAATATCAATAATACTTCTATACACTCGCAGCACGCAATATTTCTTTATTTCTTTAGTACTTATTTCATATTAGTATTATTTATTTTGCCTCAGTATAGTGCAGGCCAAATGTACTAGCCTACCTGTGGTTTTTCAAAAGCTGAGATGAACTGACTTTGTCTTGCGCAAATTTAAATTTATGGTCAATCCAATTCATGTGGGGTTAAAGTGCAGATTCCCAGCTATTATATAAGGTTATTTTTCTATATTTTGGTGTCAACAAATAGAAATCGCAGCATGTTTTATCCAAAGCCCCCACTCTGATTGCATCCTGTAATCTGTGGTCTGGTTGAAAAAGTTACCAGTTCTGCTACATCCATTTTACATGCATTCAGATGATGCCATAATGGATGTATTGTATCCTCCCATGAGTCAAAAAGTTCATAAAAATAGAAATGAACTGTTTTATCATTTTGTTTTCACGCAGACTGTTTTGGCACAGTGTTGGCCAGATTAGCAGCTTGAGGGAAAAAAAAAATAAGGGGAGGGAAAAAAAAAAAAAAACATTTGGAACATTCCTCATCAGACGACCCTACCAGATGTTAGCGCTGTTCACTCATCAAGCATGAAATTTAGTCTGCAGGGAGATGATTCATAATTTTACTCCTAAAGCAAAAACACAAATGGCTCTTGCCAGACAATTTCTAAACAGGAGCCAAAAAATATTTCATTATTATCATTCTATAATTGCTGTTTGTTTAAGAATAATGCATTTTGCTCTGCATTTGGTCACAAAATGAAGTGAATCTTGAGTGAGGACTCTTTGCGTTTCTTATTTGTCTTTGATCCTCTGTGGCAGCTCAGCAGCGTCTGCAGTGAACGTATAACTCAGAAAGAAAGTCCCTTCATATGTTTACATTGATATCTCCATACGTGCGTTCATTTGGAACTTTCAAAAGCAAGTTTTATATTTTGTCATTCTCTTGGCACAAAAGAAAAAAAAAATCTCTTGAAAACACTAAGGCACAATCCAATTAACTCAAGCAGGACAGTACTCTAATTAATCAATCAAGTTTTAACGAGAATGCCAAGGAACACTTGAAAGGCTGTGTTACAGTAATAGAATGCAATAATCATAACAAAAGTATGATCGTAAATGAACAGAAAGTAAGACAGTTTTACTTTATTATTTAATATGTAAGGGTAACATTAGAAATGAGAGAAATTAGAGCAAATGAGCTTATAATACAAACCAGTAAATCTAACCCTAAACTATAGGAAGCAATCAAGACCAGATTTAAGACAGAGGTAGATTACCTGAAGAGTTTATAATAGTGGTACCCAATCCAGTGGAGTATACAGTGAACATATGGCTGAGCTGCTAAATCAGCTGAACACCTTTGGTAAACATTCTGAAGAAAAAAAAAATATAACAAAGAAGCTGTTCTAATTTACAGACAACAGTAGACTAAAGTGTGATTGTGTATTTTAAGGACATTAAACTGACTTACAGAAAAACAGGTAAACACATTTTCTTCATAATATTTATGAAAGTTACTCAGATAACCAGTGAAACCACTTTGTGTCGG
The DNA here is from genome assembly GCA_019788955.1 of Albula glossodonta. Lineage (NCBI taxonomy): Eukaryota > Metazoa > Chordata > Actinopteri > Albuliformes > Albulidae > Albula > Albula glossodonta. The sequence continues at coordinate 183,227 of JAFBMS010000076.1, forward strand.
AAAGCTGCAGGGTGCGTGGTCTGATTCAAAACTTGTTCAATCAGTTGGTGTTCAGTTACACAGTTAGGTAGCTTCACCTGGATTTCTTTTTCTCATTCAGGTGGAAAGGTAGAGCAGTGCACCCACAGGCTGTCCTGGCTGGGGGTCGACAGTGATGATGACGGCCACTGTACAGGTAAAATGAGGAGCCCAGGTGGACTAAATGGCCTTTTCTTACCGTTAAACTTTCTCTCTCTCATGCTAATTTAAAGTGCTGAATCTTCGCTGCACTGACAGAGCGCTATTCTCCCCGTCAGGCCAGCATGTCCGGAGAGCTGCACAAGCACATTATGATATTTTTTTTCTCCTTTACACAATGCACCATCTGTCTGACTCCTGTTTTAAAGTTTGTGTGGTCAGGGAAAGGTTCACGACACACGAGTCATATGTTAAGTCCCATGGCAGGGGCTGTAGAAGGTGTATTTATTTATTCATGCAGTGCCTTTCAAAAGGGATAGCATAACACACAACAGAGGGCAGAATACAAAGATCACAAAAGTAATTACAATACAGAAAAAGAAAAAAAAAATGCTAGGAGAATTAAGATTAGATTAACAAGTATTAAAAAGTCCCTCAATTAAAGTTTGAGGGACTTGTGGCATACAATGATATTTCTTTGAAACACAACACAATGAGCAAATTCACCCCATTCATTTTTTTAAACAACACATCATAAACCTGTTGACACATATTGTTTTGATTCAAGTACAAAACATATAATGTGTACATGATGATGATGATGTGTGTGTATGTGTGTGTGTGAGAGAGAGAGAGAGAGAGAGAGAGAGAGAGAGAGTTGGTCTGACTCATCCTTGTCTGATTTTAATGTGTTACGCATGACTGTATGGCAGAGATGCCTTAAAATGGACACTGTATCTGCACATGCATGACTACAGCCTAAAATGGACACTGTATCTGTGCATGCATAACTACAGCCTAAAATGGACACTGTATCTGTGCATGCATAACTATGGCCTAAAATGGACACTGTATCTGTGCATGCATAACTACAGCCTAAAATGGACACTGTATCTGTGCATGCATAACTATGGCCTAAAATGGACACTGTATCTGTGCATGCATAACTATGGCCTAAAATGGACACTGTATCTGTGCATGCATAACTATGGCTTAAAATGGACACTGTATCTGTGCATGCATAACTATGGCCTAAAATGGACACTGTATCTGTGCATGCATAACTATGGCTTAAAATGGACACTGTATCTGTGCATGCATAACTATGACCTAAAATGGACACTGTATCTATGCATGCATAACTATGGCTTAAAATGGACACTGTATCTGTGCATGCATAACTATGGCTTAAAATGGACACTGTATCTGTGCATGCATAACTATGGCTTAAAATGGACACTGTATCTGTGCATGCATATCTATGGTGTAAATGGACACTGTACCTGAATACTCTTTATTTATTTTATATAATGCATGCAATTTGCCATACGTAAGAATGTGTATCTGTAATCAAATAAACAGAAACAAGCGAATAAATGTATGAATACAAGAATTGAGAGTATTGTAGTGGAAATGAGTTTCGTTCAGGCCACACATCAATCTCTGAACATGCTAGCATTTATGTAAGTGAGATCTGCACGAGTGGGGCAGATAAGACTGAGGGGTGGGGGAGGAAAGCGAGGCGGGGGCTGGGGTAGGGTGGGGGGGGGGGGGGCGGTGGGGTGGGGGGGGTGGGGGGGGGGGGGGGGGGGGGAGCAGCATATGGAAGGCATGAATCAAAGCCATGAAAGCGCAGAAGCGTTTGAAGTGGCAGAAGTGCCAGGGATTTCACATGCAACGCTGATCTATGAAATACAATGTCATGATCATCACTGTAGATTTTTCTCACTGCTGTCTCTAGGCAGAAAAAAAAATTACAGAGAAGGTCTTGGCCAAAGCTAATACAGTAAAATGGATAAGATCGAGTTTAACCAAAGTAAGCTTCATCTACAAAAAAAAAAAAAAAAAAAAAAACACTTTGGCTCACAGTGAAATACACACATTCATTTTATCCATGTCAAGTTCAGAAAAAAAAAAAAAAATAAATAAAAAAAACTGTTCTACAAAAACCATAACAATCACTCTTATTAAATTGTCAGTAAAGTGAAGGATAAATATTAATTGAATTGCAGCCACTATCGCTGAATTACCAAAAAATACTCAAGAGACAATGATATAGAACATACTCATGTTGGTGGGCCACAGTGTCTGGTATTTCTTGGAAATTCATATTTTTTTTATGTATTCTCCTTAAAAATATTAATTGAGTTCAGCCCTCCACAATCCCAACAATTCCTTTAAAGACACTGTCTGGCACATGGTATACTCTTTTCACACTGGTTTCTTTCGACGAGAGACATATTTCAACATCGCACACACTGAGCTCTGAAAAGGCCGTAATAAATTTACTGTACAGCTCACTCCTCTAGTCCGTCTTGATGTCCCCGTGTGACTTTGACTCCAGCTCAGGCTCCGACTCCGGCTCGGGTTCAGCCGCCCCTGACACAGCCATGTCTGACAAATGAGAGAAATCCACGCGTGTCTGACAACAAGGCTGACAGCTGACAGGGTCCCCAAATAGAGTCTGGGGCACTTAATTATACATCAAACAGCAGAGCACTGCAAGCATGCAAATAGTCTATTTCGGTAGCCTTTTTGTTTGTTTTATTGATGTCTGCGAATGTTGTTGTTGTCATCTGAGAAGAAAAAAAACAGACTAAATTGGTATGTCAGAACAAAATAGTAAGGTCGACATGCCTGTTTAACACCACGGTAAAGGGTATTTACAGTGCATGTGAACTGGCAGGGTACGCCAATAAGCATGTCTGCATTTACTTACTTTGCTCATAAAAATACCTTATTGGAAAAAAAAATGTGAATGTCTGTGTGCACATCATGGCAACGATGATAATGTCCAGCTCTACCAATTCTATCTTCTGTCTGCGTTAGTACTATGATAAAACTGTTGTGTATCTCACACACACACACACACACACACACACACACACACACACACACACACACACTTGTGCAAGAACTCCAGTCACACAAACAGGTGTCATACATGGAGATGGTACTCCAAGCTGACTGGGATTTCCCTACTTTTATTTATGCAGGTTAACGGTGTCAGCCCAATACACATATCCAAATAGAACTGTCTCTCAGATGGCTGCATATATTTAATGTCTGCTGCACATTTGATGGAGGTTTTACCCTCGCCAGGTCATTGCAGAGCACAGTATAGCATATAGATATGTTTTGTACTTGTGCACTGTATCAGGTACAGAATGTATTAAATATCAGGGAAGAAGGGTGTTCTTCTATTCCTCACTGAAGCATAGTTTTTGCACATATGAAAATGTGGGTCTTTGACATGAGATGTTTGCATAGGTAAATGCAATCACTCTATGTGATTTATGAAAAGTGTGTGAAGACAGATTGCATGTCTTTCTGAACACATGGAGAGAACAAAAAGGAGGAGTTGTGAGAGCAATCCATTATATTGCATGCGTACATAACTTTGTGTAAGTGTTACAAACCAAATAAATAATATCAAATAAGTAATTAATAATAATAAAAAACACATTTACATGTTTAAAATCTGTTAATACAATTTTAAATTATAAAATTTAAAGAAGACTCAGTGTGCCAACTTTACATTATTTTTTGTTGCTGTTTTTACAATTTATATAAATGCAAATAGCATATTCCGTAAAGTCCAGTAATAACATTTGAAGTATTTTCCCCTATAATGATGTGCCTTCGTCTTCCTCATCCACTCTGGAGTCCATTTCCTTTTCAAACGCAAACTCTAACATCATTTCACCTTGTGTAAAAGAATGACAACAATTGTAATATTAAGAATTAGTTTTCAAAATCAGGAGAAAAACAGCTTGCAAATTCCCAATGGTAAATTGTCCAATAGGCTGGCTATATTAGTCCAAAAACACAAGAATGTGTGTTTTTAAATAAGAACGTAAATATATTATATTTAATTGCTATTTCTGTGCTGTTTCTTAGAGCTAATTGAGTGTGGTCAGCCATATCAATGAAGACCTCAGCAATGGTTTCTGCAAACGTTGCTAACCTATTTTATGGAATTCATGTAAAATTCCAAATAAAACTTAATTTTATTAATCAGGATCACTCAAATGAAGTATCACCTGTTTTAAGGTTGAATCCAATAGTGGTTTTATATAACAATTGTAACCATTATAATATCACTATATAACTACCAAATAATTTGCTATGAGTGAATGGAATAATAAAAGCAAAAACATGAAAAAGACTCTTTAAAGCTCCTGCTACCACTTTAAAGTGTTTTTCCATTTACGCACACAATAAGAACAGATTACAGAACTTGTGAAATCTCTCCGGTTCCTATGAACAAGCTGATGTACGAAAACACAACACAAAAACTTTGATAAAGCCCACATTTCTTGTGTACGAAAGAGTTACGTTGAAATTCAACCATCTCACATTTGATAAATAAGGCCCATTGTGTTTTACTGTGAGGCCTGAAACACTGCTAACTGAGCATAGCTTCCATTCTTAAACCATTTGCTTATGATTTTTTTTGTGACTGACACCTTGGTCTGACAACCAAGTTTAAGTGACTTGACTGATACAAGACTTGATTCAGGTTCGAAACAACTCCCAGCTCAGCTGTCACTAAAAAAATGATGAAAATCCTTAAGAAGCTGACAAGGGACTTTTGATGGCCGAGTTTCTTAAAGCTGACATTGTGTGAATCCTTCTCTGAAAACATCCTGGGTGATTTCAGCACACCCTGGGAAAAACATAAATAACTAACTAAATAAATAAATAAAATATTTTGAGTGGCACAGACATATCAGTGTTTGTCCGAAGGATGGCTGAGATTTCAGAATATTTCACCACTCCTTTCCAGGAAGGACGTCTGGTCCGTGTGCCTTTTTGCATTACGATTTTGAGTTCTCAGTGATGGGGGGACAAAGCCGACATGGTGTGCCGGGGTTCAGACAGCAGCGGAGACGAACGAAAATCACCTCAACCTCAAACATCTGGCTGATCTGTGCCACAGTGTGTATGTGTGTGTGTGTGCGTGTGTGTGTGTGAGAAAGAGGGAGAACAGTTATTCTCATCTCTCAGTTGGAACTATGGTATGTGTGAAAGGACAGAGGGAGGACTGTTCTGTTCTTGTATTTTCATATCACATTGAACTTGTGATTTTATGATGTACAGTTCTTAATATACATAGAGAGAGAATGCTTATTGTCAGCTGTCAGGTGAGACTCTTACACATGTTAAAGGTCACAGAAAGAATTGAGTTGTACGCCTAGATTTTCATATTGCATTGAACTTTTGTTTTTACAATACATATGGTGGCATAACAGTCTTGAAGGAAGATATGAATTATTGGTTAGGGAGTATGGCTATTCCTGACAAAAAAAGAATAGGTTTTGTTTAAAATGTCTGACACAATGATAATGTTGATTTTTCTTCATCCCATTTTCTGATTCTGCTGGCAGGAGACACATGGCATCCATGTGGAGATGTGATGTATTGTCAATAACACATCTCTGGATTGGATCGGTTATTTAATAACATAACCCTGGATTGGATTGGTTCTCAATGACACAACTCTGGGGGGGGGGGGGGGGGTGGTAGCAATGCGAGTATTGTGCATTTACACCATTTTACATTTGCCAGCTCCTTAAACCTTCAACCATCACTCTACACCAACACCACTGAGTCTGAAGATCAGCTCCTTAAACCTTCAACCATCACTCTACACCAACACCACTGAGTCTGAAGACCAGCTCCTCAAACCTTCAACCATCACTCTACACCAACACCACTGAGTCTGAAGACCAGCTCCTTAAACCTTCAACCATCACTCTACACCAACACCACTGAGTCTGAAGACCAGCTCCTTAAACCTTCAACCATCACTCTACACCAACATCACTGTCCTAAGGGCCAAGCCTGAGTAGTCATCTCTTCTGTATCTTTTCAGAAGCATATCTGGCATCTTTATTAACTTTCCACTCGATTGAGAAGTTTGATCCAACCCCCAACCCCCCCAACCCCCCGCCTGGAAAAGTAAGTAAATAAATAAATAAATAATAAAAATATATAAATAAATCATGTAATTGTAATTCCTATCTGTGGTATCTTACAGTTGGATTCATCTTCTTCAGGCTTGAGATTTCATTTACATCCTTTCAGCTGATGTGCTTTCTTTAATCCCAGAATCCTCGCTGGACGTTAAATCTCTTTCAGGAACGGCCGGGCTATTTATCAACACTGACAGAATAAAACAGTTGACAAAAGAGAAGACGAAAAAAAAGGCCCAGCAGAGAAGCCAGAAGGAGCAGCAAACATAAGCAGCTGAATGCATTGGGTATGACATTTAAGATCATTTTGGAAACCCGAAACAAATTTATCAGATACTCCATCGTTAATCTGGAGTTTGAGACCTTTAAAAACAATATTCGTAATGTAAATTATTTGTGAAATGTTACTCCAAATGTAAATAAAAACATAATTTACTCCAGTCATATCTTGGCCTTTCTCTGAGTTGCTGGGTCCATGCATATCTGCCATTTTGTTTTGTGACACCTGACTGAATCAGCTATCAGTGTTAGTGCAGAGCAAAATACTGCTACTACTTCTGCTACTGCTCCTGCGACTGCTACTGCTACTACGACAACTAATACTGCTACTGCTCCTGCTACTGCTACTACGACAACTAATACTGCTACTACTACTACTGCTACAGATACTGTTACTGCTACTCCTGCTACGACTACTGCTACAGATACTGCTACTGCTACAGATAATACTGCTACTGCTACAGATACTGCTACTGCTACTACGACAACTAATACTGCTACTGCTCCTACGACTGCTACTGCTACTGCTACTATGCTACAGATACTGCTACTACTGCTACAGATACTGCTACTGCTCCTGCGACTGCTACTGCTACTACTACAACTAATACTGCTATTGCTACTACGACTACTACTACTGCTACAGATACTGCTACTACTGCTACAGATACTGTTACTGCTACTCCTGCTACGACTACTGCTACTGCTACTACTGCTACAGATACTGCTACTACTGCTACAGATACTGCTACTGCTACTACTGCTACTGCTACTACTGCTACAGATACTGCTACTACTGCTACAGATACTGCTACTGCTACTGCTACTGCTACTGCTACTACTACTACTACTACTGCTACTGCTCCTGCTACTGCTACTGCTACTACTGCTACAGATACTGCTACTGCTCCTGCGACTGCTACTGCTACTACGACAACTAATACTGCTACTGCTCCTGCGACTGCTACTGCTACTACTGCGACTGCTACTGCTACTACTGCTACAGATACTGCTACTGCTCCTGCGACTGCTACTGCTACTACTACAACTAATACTGCTACTGCTCCTGCGACTGCTACTGCTACTACTGTTACAGATACTGCTACTGCTCCTGCGACTGCTACTGCTGCTACTACAACTACTACTGCTACTGCTCCTGCTACTGCTACTGCTACTACTACAACTAATACTGCTACTGCTCCTGCGACTGCTACTGCTACTACTGCTACAGATACTGCTACTGCTCCTGCGACTGCTACTGCTGCTACTACTACTACTACTGCTACTGCTACTGCTACTGCTACTCCTGCTACGACTACTGCTACAGATACTGCTACTGCTACAGATACTGATACTGCTACTGCTACTACTACTACTGCTACTACTACTACTACTACTGCTACAGATACTGCTACTGCTACTCCTGCTACTACTACTGCTACAGATACTGCTACTACTGCTACAGATACTGCTACTGCTCCTGCGACTGCTACTGCTACTACTACAACTAATACTGCTACTGCTCCTGCGACTGCTACTGCTACTACTGTTACAGATACTGCTACTGCTCCTGCGACTGCTACTGCTACTGCTACTACTACAACTAATACTGCTATTGCTACTATGACTACTACTGCTACTACTGCTACAGATACTACTACTGCTACTACTCCTGCTACTACTTCTACTACCACTACCACAACTACTACGACTACTAGTACTACTACTACTACTACTAATAACAATAATAATAATAATAATAATAATAATAATAATAATAGTAATACCTTCAACATAAACCTTTACATATCACACAACTTTTCATCAAAGAAATCCACCAGCTGTATTATAATGCATGTTGTGATATCCATACCATAACAGGAAAGTCCTGCACTGCTCCTGCTACTGCTACTGCTGCTACTACAACTACTACTGCTACTGCTCCTGCTACTGCTACTGCTACTACGACAACTAATACTGCTACTGCTACTACGACAACTAATACTGCTACAGATACTGCTACTGCTACTACGACTGCTACTACTGCTACAGATACTGCTACTGCAAATGCGACTGCTAATGCATGTGTGTGTCTGAGAGGGAGATTCAGAGAGACAGAAGTCCAATCGGGGGTATAGCACAGTATAAATACACTTCTAAAAAAAACTTCATATTGTCATCAATGAAATATATATATATTTATCATTATCATTATTATTTTTATTTTTATTGGAAAACATTTGAAAAATGTGGATGTTTTCCCCAAGAACATAAAAGTAGTTTTGCTACTGTTGCAGTTTTAAATATTGATGTTTTCCCAGGTAAAGAGCTACAATATCTGCTACATACCTCTGGGGGGGGGGGGACGGCGACATGATTACAACCAATAAATCTGCAAATCCACAAATGCATAAATAATTTCAAGCGTACAAATCTTTCCATCGCATCACAAAAGCAATACCAATATCCCCTCTTTAACACTTCATCAAGACACAATCACGGCTTTCGGCACGCGCCATGTCAAACACTGACAGCACATGCAATATTCATTCCTAACTTACCGGGCAAATTGAATAATTACATAAGTGTCACATGGTAAATAAAAGATGGTGCTCCTGCCCTCCATACTGGCAGCATGTCTTTCCCTCTGTGACAGATTCATGTCCAGCCTTAGCTAAGCTGTGCAGTACATTATCCAGGTTACTCACATCCCAACATTTAAGCTATTACACTTCAATGTGTACATGTGCCAGGGAGTACATAAAGTCTTCATCATAAATTACATTTATTGGGGAAAGGAATGTCAGTGCTGTACCGTTTTCCCCCCTGCTTTGAAATGTGTTTAATATTAATTTAAAGCCTCTTTGGATATTATATCCAGTAGGGATGTTCGGAATGCAACACAACCGATTTCTTAAGGCTGGGAAGTGTTGAAATGGCTTCTGATGCTGGATGTCGAGGCTGCGTGTTATAAGACTGGGTACACTGAGGGAGCAGCACACACCTCTGCGCCCCTCTGAGAATGAGCTCTCTATTTCCCTCCTCACTGGAGACCAGTGCTTTTGGAGCTATCTGAATGCAGGGTTAGGATGCAGGGTATAACAGGCATGCTGCATTACTGTATGGTGTGAGGGGAGTGGTACTATTGTGTGTGTGTGTGTGTGTGTGTATGTGTGTTTGTATGTGTGGATCTGTATATGTGTAGTGTGTGAGTGCAAAACAGGTAACTTTTCTGTTGTTTCCATTTTCTTCTTTACACACTTTTCTTAGTTGATCAGGATAGCAAATGCTAAATACCTAAAAATAACATAATACAGTGTAACTGTAATGGCTGATCTGTTTAAAAGAAACATTGTATGCTGCTAAATCACCATTACATGGAGGAGACTGGGAGGATTAGTTTTTCCACTTTGCCTTAGAATGTTTTTGATACTTCAAATTCCTCTAATTCTCTTTGGGAACTTTTAACTGTTCACTAAATACCATGCAGTAACTTGTTTCCAGAAGATACTGCTCTTGATAATGATTGATCGAACGATACATTTTAATTTGTATGCCTCAAACTCATACCTAATAAGGATACAGAGAGACATTGCTTGACGTATTTGAATAATATACATATCTTCTCCTCCTCCCTCAATTCAGTGATCGCGCCTGAAATGTCAGCCTGCCACCACTAATACTTTAATTGAAGCAGCACGATGGCTGCATGGTTAATGTAGTCGGTACTTTGCCCACTGGATTTGTGGACGCCCCGCAGAGATCTGGGTGGGGTGGGGGGGGGGGAGTGGGGGGGTTCGGAGGCAGGTAGGGCTTGAATACGATGAAGGCTGGGGGCATCATCCAAAAAGTCACCTTACTCAGAATCACCCAGGGACAATGGCAGCAGGAGACCCTGCTGTGGATCAGCCCTTATCAACAAGTCAAGCGGAAAAAGACAGGAGACACAACCCTGTAAAACCAAAGCAGATGGTGAGCAAGGCTCACGGTCAGGAAGTACGAGCAGGAGAGAGGCAAATCGGTGAGAGATACAGTGCCCCCGTGTTGCATGTATTCAGGGTGCATGTAGAAAGAACAAGCGTGACAAAATGGCCTGTATTTATTTTTTTAATTTATTTTGTCAGTTATTTATGTTAGAGATTAGGCCAGTCTCTGAAATCGCACAGATACCGAAAAGATAGAAGAGCTGGAAAATTTTGGGTGAGGAACGGAAACTGCACATCGCTAACATCATCTCCCTGCTGATGGTGTTTGAGTGTGAACTTGTCGGTCCTTCTGCGCTGCGTGGCTATCACCTGCAGTGCTGTAAGGATCTATCGGCCCACTGAGAGTTTCTTACCTTATTTTGCCTTCATTTTGAAATTCAAATTTGCACTTAACATGATGAATAAAAACATAGTTATATTTCTAATTTGCATAACTTACCATAGCGGTTGTACTCAGACTATGTGCTTGGGCTCGGAGTACAGTGTGGAATCACAGAATGTACAAATGAGCAGAGAGAGGACTGCTGCGTCCTCAATCCACCACCGTAGACCATGTCACGGTACTCAAAGAGTGGCGCTGAGAGAATCTGTCCAGCGTCCCCATGCTAGCCAGCCTGAATTCCAGGTGGACAGAGGCTGTTGTACTCATGATAAAGCTACCTGAGTAGTTCAGTGGTTATATAAAACATAATTTTATCATTGTAAAAGTCAGTAGCTACCTATTTACACACACACACACACACACACACACACACACACACACACACACACACACACACACACAGACACACACAGCATAGATATTCATGGAAGATATGGTGTGAGTTTCAAGTGTGACCTGTATGAATTCTAATGAAGGATTCAATTTGTGTGTGTGCATGTGTGTGTGTGTGTGTGTGTGTTTGCGTGTGTGTGTATGTGTGTCTGCGTGTGAGTGTGTGTGTGTGTGTGTGTGTGTGTGTGTGTGTGTGTGTGTGTGTGTGTGTGTGGGTGTGTGTGTGTGTGTGTGTGTGTGTGTGTGTGTGTGTGTGTGTGTGTGTGTGTGTGTGTGTGTGTGTGTGTGTGTGTGTGTATGTGTGTGTGTGTGTGAGTGTGTGTGTGAGTGTGTGTGTGTGTGCGAGTGTGTGTGTGAGTGTGTGTGTGTATGTGTGTGTGAATTGTGCATTTGTGTGTTCATTTGTTTCAAGTCATTACACTTCATTTCTGCTCTGTAAGGTCACACATTTTCCCCTCTCAAGTTAGAATGTCTCTGTGCTCTTTGCTAGGTGGTGGATATTAATGCTTGTTACTGCAGAGATAAGAGTCTCCTCTGCTCCTGGCAGCGGCCTGGCCTCTGAGGGCCTCCGTGTTCTGGAGGGTTCCACAGCGCTGTCTGTCCTGTGAAATGAACAGAAACCGAGTGAGCGGTAAGTACAGCTCCACAGCGGAACCTCATCATAATTCCATTCAGCTTTATATAGGGGAAGCTAACTAGCGCTGCGCGGGCTCCCATGCTAAGGGCTGTTATAACCCATGCGGCAGTGCCTGCCATTTCCATCTGCAGAACAGTAACCCGAAGGGCGACTCCTGATTAATTCTGCTCGGTTCCAGCCAGACTTGTGTTTGCTCTCTGCGCTCAGTAACCGAAGTTAAAATTTTAAGAGCGAGCTCTCCCATTGTTTCAGTGGATCTCGGATGTAAGCCAACCTCAGCAGAAACGTTAAGACGTAATAAGCTGCAAACAAACAATGTAATAGCTGTTATCAACACTGCAAAACAAAAGTAAGCAGGTGCAAATACAAACAGCTGCAACAGGCTCCTTTTTATGACTTAAGTGAAGAGTGTTTATGAAGACTCCTCAGGTTGTTTTTCAGGCTAAAGCACTGGCTCTCAGCTGCGTGCCCATGGTTCCCCGACCGTGCTAGTGTCAGATTTGCCTATTTGCCCTGCAGGACAGTACATAATCGTCTGTAGCTTCGCTTAAAGCAGAGTTCGGTCAGGTTTGCCGCTGTCTGGCAGTAGATTACCGGACACCTTGATCAATCTGATGGCTGCAGTCTGCCTGCACCAGCTGCGCATGAAGGTCACTCACCCTGACCCAATGACTGCAGAGTGACACTCGATGGAGTTCAGGAGTGCAAGTTTGCCTGTCTGCTCCCAAACAGATGGGGGAAACCGGGGATGGAGATCAGACAACTATTATTTAATGTCTGTCCTCAAGATGAGCATGCAAATATGTCATGACAATTTTTTTTTTGTTTTCTTTGTTACAGGATCAAATAAATAAATAAATAAATATAATCATTCCTGGGCTGTCTTCTCCATCATCATCATCATCATCATCTTCTTCTCATTATTATTATTATTATTATTATTATTATTATTATTATTATGTAATTGTAGTAATATTAGTGTTAGTGGTTGCGGTAGGTAATAGCAATAGCAGCAGCACACAGTAGTTGCAGTGGAAGCCACAGTAGTATTTGGGGTAGAGCAAACAATTTTGTCAAATTAGGAAAGCAGACCTCCCCTGAAAACATAAGACGAGCTGTCAGAGCAGCACCACCACAGATACGCATGGATATGTGCCCAGCAGCTTTCACTTTGGCGTAAATCAATATGGTGACACAAGCATTTTTGTATCGGAGCTGGAGCTAATTGAAACTATGAAGCCAGTCTGCAGCAATGTGATAATTGTACTCAGCTGAGTATAGCTCGGATCAATGTGTCAGTCGGCCCTGGCCCCTTCTGAATGCATGGAAGCCACCCTCAATGAAACTGCCAGTCTCGTTCTTGTTTAGCATCCTGAAGTAATGCCCCTATTGTGGGAATGAAAGCTGAATCTTCGGTATCACAGGGTCTCTCCGTTTCAGTGCCCCAACAAATAACATGATCAAATCCGGATGCAGGCAGCACTTAGTGTCCAGCTCCAATGCTACCAAAAAAAGTGATTTTTTTTTTTTTTAATTCCTTGAATCTGTATGGTTTTGTGTCTGAAATTGGTGTTTGTGATTCACTGAATATGAATAATGTCTTGTCAAAAATATGTTTATCCACACAGTTATACAATCACATTGTTTACCCTGCAAGGTTGTAAATGATGAGGTTATTCAAGGATACATTTCTCTTTTAATAGCAGTTACAAGAAACACAGCGTACAAAACGAATGCATTTTTGTTTTCTTTCAAGGATCTTTCACTCGCACAAGAGAAGCTAATGAGCACCAGGCATATATGTTATGTGTGACTTACACCTTTTTTTTTCTTTTTTTTTAAGCTTTTGTGTTGTTATATGATCCACATTCCTAATCCAGGTCATATGGCTACTCCCACAAATTGTTAGACTTCTCCATGTTTATTAGTATGAACTTCTGTTACTCTTTAGCTTTACGGCCTGTGACATGCAACTCAATGGGCTAAATCACATTCATATGACACCCTGGGAATTCTAATGCATGACATGAGTAACAGCAGAGAACGAGAGAGAGAGAGAGAGAGAGATAACATTCACACACTGTGCTCAGTGCAAGTTCAAATCAATTTGGAAATGGCGATTGTTGTGCAGTTGTAAAAGAGGTTGGGTTTCATGGTTTAAACACATGTAGGTGTGCTGTGGGCATAAACACACAATAAGCCAATCAAAGTGTCATTGCCCATTGCCTTTGAAAAGCCTCTGTGTTTGCAATATGGTTGTTGCTTCTGAATCAGGAGAATCACTGTGTCCAACTGCAACTGAGGAAAAATACACCAATTAAAGATGATATTTTGCAGGGGCAAAAGGAAAAGAAACTTCGTCTAATTTCCATATGAATTCTTCTCACATAGTCTGAGAGCTCCAAAAAAGGCTTTGCTATCCAGTGTTATGCTGTTGTACCTTCTTTAAATAATATATGTCCACACTCTCCAGTTTGTCAAAGTACATCAGTACAGACGCTGCAGAAGTCTCTTTACAGTCATTGTTTATGTTCTTCCATCTATGAATGAGGAGGAGAAAGTGACTAACGTGTGAAAATAAACAGTTTAAATTAAGTTTGTACCCACTGACATTTGGTGCAAGACCAAAACGTTGGCACCCAAACATTAATAAATAAACACAGTGATTTTGCAGTACTCAGTGGTTGCATTGAGTTAAAGCTGTGGTGTGCAGTGTTGTGTGCTGTAGCTCTCAATGCTGCATGATCATCATTGAAAGTCGTACAGCCCTAAACACGGGTTGGACTTATTTTGCCATGACAGAAGCTATCTCCTTTTCCTAAACAAAAACCAAAATAGTGACATGACTGCCATGCTAAGCACTTGCATTCATTTCACATCGTTACAGTTGAACATTAACTGAAACCATTCAGGGAAGGTTTCCTGTACAATGCGAGGATACAATCTTCGTGGATCACTCACTATTTAAACCTACAACAGTTTGGTTAGGAGTCCAGTTCCTCCACATCTATCTATTACCACTGCTTTAACAAGGTTGGTGAATTAAACTTCCCCCCACCACCCCACCCCCATTTATCAATAACCTGCAGAAAGTTGTGACAAAACTCAATTGAAAAACTTTGTAAACAGCAAATGGTGCAAAGCACAAATAACACAGGGAACCAAAAAGGCCAATATCACATTATTCTAGCTAACAGAGTACTTCAAGTGAGAAATTACCCAGAGACAAGAGGCCCAAATTAAAAGTTACAAAAGAAAACCAAGAGAGAGGAGGAAAAAAAAAGTCTGTTAAACAAACACAGAAGAAGAGATTACAGGGAATAAGTGATGAAAAAGAACGGGTGATTGCCAGAATGATCTTTAGGATCCCTGAGGACTCGGGCATCAGGTGCTGAATCTTACAGATCAGATATTTCTTTCCCTTTGCTTCATGGGAATCTTAGCGTTTTTTCTCCCTTTTCTTCTTCTCTACCCAGCACCTGCTGTAGCCTGAGACTGACAGCCTGAAAATCACTTAAACAGCCATTTTATACCATCACAGTATACCATCACAGTTGCCTTAAGTCTTAAAAATCACAATATCTTTATTTATCATAATTTAAGAAAATATGATCACTGTGTTTTCCATGTATGCATGGCAGAACATTTGGGATCCTTTCCAGTGTAAATAAAGTTTAATCCTCAGGTTCTAACTATGGTTTAGCAAAATGAATGTGAACTGGAGCGGCTTATCCTAACCTGTGTGATGAAGAGAAGCTGTAATAGTGTGAATACAGTCTTGTGCTCTGGTGGTTTAAACCTGCGGTTAAAACTGCCACTACTGAAACTGGACCTGACCCACTGCGTTTCCCTCACCACCACAGCTTGTGCGAGTGATAAAGCACAAAATTCTACATTTCTATATTTGACTCTTATTTCTTGAAACCACATCATTATTCATAGAGGGTAAACCTTGACCAAAAATATATGTGCAAGTTATGTCACTAAAATTGTTGCTAACCATTGTATCCAAAAAATGCACATAATTGTTCCAAATCTGTTGGCTCAGAGCTGATGTAGTGCTGAATAAGGAAAGGCAATAAAACCTCATGACGTTAACTGTTAGGCGCTATTCATTTGGTTGTCAGTTTTATTACATCAGGCTAATTCATTTCAAAGTAGTGCGGTGTAGTTATCATCTGTGTAATTTAGAAGTCTTGTTTATGCTCAGAGAGTATTGTTACCGCCGCACAATGTTTTGTAAAGTCATGCAATGCAAGGCTTTTTTAATGATTTTTGGAATTATGTTCATGATCTTGTTTACATAAATACAGAGAGAAGGACTCAATTTATCACATGAGTCAGTTGACTTTAACATGCTCTGACATGTAACTGTTACAAACAACATTGGATAAAGACAGGAAAATTCAATTTCATATTCTCAGACAGGAACTTAATTACTATTAAAGTAGCACAGCTTTATTTGTATGAAATATTTAAGCTATTTTTACTTTACTAACATCAGATTTTCATTTAGAGTTTTTGATAACTTGACTTTATGACATTTTCTATGAAAAAGCAATGGACGCCATGTACAAGTTCAAAGTTACCTATGAACAGGTTAAATAAGACATAGAATTCTATGAATTAGAATTTTAATTGAATATATTCCACTTCATTAAATGTATGTGACCCACAAGGTCCTGCCATATTGCATACACCACTTACTGGCAATATTCTCTCATCGCTGTCTCATCGCTTTTTTTTATTACACAAAGAAAGAAAAACATGAAGGACAGTGCCAAAAATATTTTATGAACGACTTCCGACTGACCCCCACAAAATGTTCACACTGGGAGTGCTTTAGCCTAGCTATCTTACTGTTCCGTGAACGTCCCGAGGACCAACACCATTGGGAAATACCTACAATATTGTATAATACACAATATAATACGCAATGTCCTGAAATGGCAAAGTCTCCTATCACTGCATTTACTCCACTGAATGTAACGTTTCCGTGGTGACTTTCAGAAGATGTTTGGAATTAAGATTGTGTGTCTCTTCGGTCCATGTTTGCTTAGAGCTATGAATCAGATAAACTGTTTTTGCCGTGACACAGTCTAACTTCAGGGGGATGTTCTTTGGTTGATTGCCATTGAAGGTACTATTCCTGACCATTTCAGACTAATCACCATTGCGTTGTTGGCAGGACTCCAATATGAAATAGCTACTCCAGCGAGCTGGAAAACTCTTTGGTGGTTCTTGCACAATGAATATAGACTTAGTCTCTGTAAATTCTGGACCACCAAAATCAAACCTCAATAAACATGATGTCTGCCAAGAAAAGAATCTGTGCATGTCTTCCAACGTGCTCTCTCAGAACTTTTGTGAGTCGAGAACAGAGGCACAGTAGCTACATCCTGGCTCACATCAGTCACATTTCACATCGTTTTAATTATATTAGATTCAAGAGCTGACATCTTAACATTTGGAGATTTATTTTAATGAAATGCTTTGAAAATATTATATTTCCAAAAGAACATTGGAAAATTAATAAAATCAGATTTATGAAATGGGTTGTTGAAGTACATTGAGTTATTTTCACTTTGAGATATCATGTTATGTTCTGTTTGCTGATAATATTTTTCTTATGTGTCATATCAGTTTGCAGATATTGTGGCAGCTGATCCACTTTAATGGTCTGGTTATGAAACAGATAGGGACATGAAAGTACAGATTATAAAAAAAAAATGTTTTCATTTAAATATTAGCCAGTTTTTAACTTAGAATTTACTTTAATTCTAGCAATAATTATGTTAACATTTCACATAGGTGTTTTAGCTTTGTTTAGGAAGATCACATGCAAAGCTGTCAGTCAATAAAAAAAAGAATAAAAAACATGAACTATCAATATCCATGTCCCATGTCTAAATATCAGACTGAATGCACATTTTATACTGATAATTGTCTCTATAATTAAATGCACAAATAAGCAAACACACACACACACACACACACACACACAGACACACGCGTGCATACACACACACACACACACAGATACACATACAATTTCACATTTATTTTTGTTTATTTCCACAGGTTTTAATTACTGTTTTATTCTGTATTAATTGCACATTTAGTGGCTGTGAAACCCTAACAGTTTGCTGGGGGTGATAAAGGAGCAGACTGTAAAGCACTGTAAAGAGTAAAATCCTTGTAAAGCAGATACAGGAGCCGCTGCAATCGTATTTATGTTTATGCTTTATATAATTAACTATTGATTTAAACTTTTATGGCCTTCGTTTTACAGATGAAAAAAAAGGAAAGAGAACAACTGATCCAGTACTCCAGACGGCATTTCTGTTTCTTTAGTGTCGGGCAGAATTATTGCTTCCTCTCTCTGCTGTGTTTCCAAAGGTCCTCAGGGCAATTGATTACACTGACTCATGTGGTGCCGTTTGATTTTGATTGACCATGCCTCAAACATTTTTAAAAGGGAGCTGGTCCTATGTGCCGTGAGTGCTTTCACTTCTGCAAGCACTTTTTTTTTTTTTTTTTCTGGAATTAAAGTGACATTTGGTAACACAGAGCTTTTGGCTCGTTGGTGATTGACAGCACCTGGTTCTGAAACAGGTTTCTTTTTTTTCGGAGACATGGGACGATAGGGCCATGACATTTGAAGAACGTCATCATTGTAAGAGTGCTGTAAGGCTGAGGGAAAATGGGTTTGAGAAACGACACGTCTGAGGTGGCCAAAGAAATGACCAGCAGAGAAGAAGGGCCTCTGTGAAGCCTGTCATAGGGTCTGAGCAATTCTGGAGAGACTCGTCGTGCATGAGAAATACTTTCGCCTTTGGACCAAACTAAACTTTCATTTTAAAATTTTCACACTTTCTGTTACAGCTGAAGACATGGTCACAATCCGACATATCACTGTGAGTAACCAAGTCTGGGGGCCGGGTGCCGAACTGAGATGTGATCACATAGCTATTATCAGACACTATTTGAGGCAATATAATCAAAGGGAATTATATTAATGCAATGCAATAAACCTAATCTAAACCACATGTAGTTTGCAGGGCTGCACCCCACACTGTGAGACAAACACAGATGTTCTGAAAAAGTACAAAGGAGAGCAACTAAATTGTTTCCTGAAACCACATTTAAAGATAACTAAGAAATGTATGTTTATATTTGTCTTTCATGAATATATTATCAATGAATGGATGGTGTATATGGCCATATTAGCCTTAAGTATCTTGAGCCCTATTAGCCTTGTTGTCAGTTAGTTATAATTGGTAGTGAGCTCTACTTGGTCCAGGGCAGGGTATGGCTTGCAAGGTGGAATTGATCTACTGTTGTTAAGTGCCCACTCCTGCCAAATTTACATCTTGATTTTACGACAAAAGATAATAATACATTGATAGTTTAGCTCATAGGACTTAATGTTGCAATCACTCTTATGATAATCGGCACTGGTGAAGTGTAAGTGGTGGTAGGGGTAATCATGCCATTGGGGTCATCAGGTGGGCACCCCCCTTCCTTGATGTTTCGTTGACAGTCCCAAGACTCTCCAGAGGGCTCAACTGTGACTTCTGCCATCCCAGGTGCACCCCCCCTCTGCTTTTACCCCTCCTGCTGGTGGCTGGTCATCGTGCAGCCCGAATGGGATCCTTCGTCATCAACCAGAGCCGGTTGCTGCTTTTTTCAGAAGCCTCTGGCAGTGACTTGACTGCCTGTCAGAGGGTCCCTCTTGAGACTTCCATTGCTTTAAGCAGTCTAATAGAGGATACGGCTAGAAAACCTCCGCAGCCACCTTCCTCTGGGTGGACCTGTGTTCTCCATACATCGGCCTCTTGCAGTCAAGTGTTTTGCCAACAGCCTCTTCTCAGAGAACAGGTAGTTCCACAATGCATAGGTACATCTGCAAGTCTTACCACAGGATCAGATCTGGCCTAAGGCTTGTTGTAACTATCTCAGGTGAGAAGATCAACCTGCATTTTACAGCCCCAAACTGCATTCAGAAGGCTTGACTTACGTCTTACCTCTAAGTTAAGACTGGAAGTCCTAGCCAGCTAGAATAAAGCTAGTGGTGTACTTGAAGCCAGAGGTTGGTGGAGAGAGTGCATTGGTGATATGATAAAGCTCATCCTGCTTCAATCCATCTCTTTGCATACCGGCCCGACTCCTTCTGATGACGTACCACTTCAACAACTAGCTGTCTTCCTTGAATGAGTGTAGCCTTGTGCCATGTCAGTCGGCTTGTTTCCCAGCCCCAGACCAACACTGCCTGAGACCTGACTTTGCCAGTTGTACAGCCTCATTCGGCGTCCATTGCCTTCCGCTGTTACCACCCTGATGGCGCCTACCTGAGTCTTAGCATCCTGTCTAGTCTCACCTTGATGCACTTGTACTCCTCAGTAGAGATTGAGACAGGTGGTTACAGGTCACCTTTGCCAAATAGCCTTGTATTGCTTAGGCAACGTGGGAGCCTAAGCCGTTTCTTGATGTGTGAGCTGACTGCCCCCTCCAGCTCCTTGACCCTGGTGACAGGAACCTTATTGACAGTCAGAGGCCACGATAGATGGGGGAGTAGTCCGTACTGCAGGCACCAGAGCTTTAACGTGCCAGAACATAGGGTGCTGTGGATGCTTGCTTGGCCTTTGATGGTCTCTTCCCTTAGTTGGTGACTCTGTGGTCCGACTGGAGTAGCTACTCCGTGGTCTGTGTCCTCCAGGCTTGAGTTATACCACTGCCCTGAGCTCTCTGGCCTGCTCAGGGCAGTGGTATAATTCCATTGACAATTAAGAGGCTCCTGTATTTGCTGGGTCTGAAATTCATCCCATGCTGTGTTTGACTGAAGCTTTTCCAGGAGTTGTTTTGTAGCAATACCAAAGAGTGCTGATGTAGGCACTCAGTGAGCGGGCTTTAAAAGGCATGCACCCTCCTTTGCTCAGTAACCCTATGAACAGGATAGCTGTGTCACCTCTCTAATACTTACAAGAGCATATGCCATGGCACATGGGTAATTGTTTTGGAAATAAGTAATACAATTGAAAATTTGGCAAAAGTATGCATATTTACACTGGCGTGTTGAGTTTTGGACTTGGGTCAACACCATTTTCAAACTGTATGATGTGATATACAGCTGAACATCTTCTGTATGAGTCAACTGGGCCATTTAAAACTAAGAATGGTAAAATACATCATATATAACTTAGGCAGAAATACAATTTATTTGTATTTCTGTCCTACACAGTCCTACACAGACTGCAGGATGTAAAAATACACTGTTCACCTGATGTTTTCCTTTCTTTAAAACATTTGCAAACAATTTCAGTAAATGCACATCATCTTTTAAAAACACACTGTGCATTTGAGGGTATGCACTTTCCGATTTACTGTCATTTTTCTTCTTCTCAGCTTTATTATACTCTCATCCAGCGTAACATCAGGGCATTGTGAAAGCCAGAAAGGGGGAGAAAGAGTGTGTTTGGCTGAGTGGATCCACTTAAACCTTTCCCATTAGGTACGTAATCTGCAAAAAATGGGATTTCAAACTCACTGGTCATTTTTTACGTCACTTAACTTGCAAATGATTTTGGTTTTCTTTCTAAAATAAAAAGGAAGACGAGAAACTCCACAGAATTAGAGGACTTAGAATCAACTAATGGTCTGATGTTTGGGCTTATTAGGCAAGGCTTAAAAATCCTAAAAATGTGCTAATATCACAGAAACAAGGTGTTGTGATATGACAGGAAGCTGTCTAACAGAACGCCCTCTCTAACCATTACAAACATAACGATCGCCGATGAGGATTTCAGCAGTAACAAACACACGCAACCCGGTGTAAACATCTCTAAAATGTGCGTCCCATTATCCATGTTGCTTGTTGATTTATTTATTTATCTCAAAATTAGCACTTGGTTAAAGCCGGTTGCCGCGGGGGATTGATCGGAAGCTCCATCTATATTAAGTGCAAGTCTAGACGATGCTTTTAAAGGCCATTTGGGTTGCATGAAGGCAAAAAGCAGAATAGCTCTTGAATGAGCGCAGTAATGAACATAAATAAGTAAGATAAGAAAAATAAATATTTAAATACAATTCAGGATACTCTTTTTTTTTTTTTGCCGTTTGTTTGGGAGGGGATGCAATGTGATTGAGCTGGATGGAAGCCAGAGAAGCAGGGGAGTGAGACTGCAGCCAGCGTCTGCAGGAGTGGATTCATCCCGGCCAGCTCCCACACAGCAAATCTCTCTGAAGATCAATCTGATCCAGGGGAGTGGCGTTATCTGCAGGGAGTACAGAGCTTCACTGAATTAACACCTTCAGGAGAGAGAGACAGAGGAGCCGGTCGCCCCGAGTAGGAAAGCACCTATGTGGTTTATTGGTTTCCCCTACTGTCAGTCAGCGTAAGTGATCAGTGTAGTGGGAGGAGAGTACAGTAACAAGGTTTTTTTTTTTTTTTTTTCAGTGGACAGCAGATAGTTGCAGTGATTGAGGAACTGTTTCAGCAAACAAGAAGGACTGTTGTTCCACCACTGAGGAAAGCCCTAACCAGAGACCACGCACAGAGCATGCTCCTAAAATACCATTACTGCTGCTGTAGCAGTGCAGTCAGGCTGGGTGCTACACCTGCTGCACCTGACCACCGTGCAACCTGAAGGATTTCAGCTCGAGCTATACTGCTCAACGACTACTGCTGATATATTTCCCTGAAGTGAACCAGCTTAGGCAAGTTAGTTTGTATTTCGTAACATGATCAAACAGCAATAGCAAACAAATAAATAAATAAATAAATAAATAAATACCTGGCAATTGTTGTCACTGTCCTGAAACTATATAAGATTCTGAAAGGTACATTTCTACATTTCTACATTTTTGAATTTCCAGTTCTGAGTTATGAACTGACTGATGATTACAGGTAAAATTTCTGACACTGGCTGATGTTCCATTGGTTCTGTGTGTCACATTAGGATCAATCTATAATGTTGCAGTGAGAAGATAAGCACCATGTCATACTGAAAAATCCATAGAAATGAACTCTTTTTGTTAGATTTAATTTGAGACTGCAATAAAAAAGAAAGTATATTTAGAATAAATATATAAAAAAGTTTTTTTTGTTTTTTTTTTTTTTTGTTTTGTGACCTCTTCAAAGTCTCCATCACAGCTATTACTGAGAGAGTCCATGTTGATGAATTGAAGAACGGCAGGTCAGGGCACTGTGCTTTATCCGGTAATGCCGATCAGTAATGTAGAGCAGACGGTCCCTGACCTTGTGCAAAGCTAGCCTTCCTCAACAGTTCTTCAGAGAGCCACAGGGCTCGATGATTCAATAGAAGAAAAAAAAAAGTACATATAAAAAGAAATACAACTATTATACAATTATTCAAGTATAACTTTAAAAAAAAAATACTGCACACTGCAACTAAAGCAACTGATGACAAGAGGGATGAGAAGAAGGGGGTGGGGGAATGCCTGAATCAGCTGACATGAGAGGGTAAATTACTTTAGCCGGTTGTGCTAATGGCATACGCGCTTGTCCAAGAGTGCATCTCCCTTATCGTTGTCTGAATCTCCAGGAGCAGAGATAGCACTGGTATCTGCTCGGTGTTAGCTTAGTGCTACATTGCACGCGCATCGCCAGGGACTGAGGTCTGCAACAGTTACTGCTCTTACTCTTTAAAAAGCAATTATTTCTTTATTCAATTCATTAACAAATTCAGTGTATGACCTGACAAGCTGAAATGGCCTGAAAAGTCAGTTCAGGACCTACCTTTTTTTTTTTTTTTTTTGCCAGCAAGTGCATACTACTCTTTAAACAAGGTTACAAAATTAGTAAAAGTGAAGGGACATGTATGTATGTGTGTGTGTGTGTGTGTGTGTGTGTGTGTGTGTGTTGTTGCCTTTCCCAGACATCCATTGTAAAATTACTCTTTTCAGTTCTCCTTTTTTTTCTGGATAATTTTGTTTTGAGGGTAGATCTCTCCTCTCCACTCTCTTCTTCTGAGAGTTCAGATGAAGAAAGTAAATTGGATTGGTTCAGAGATTTTTTCTCAGCATCTTTTCTTTTGACTTTAAGGAAAAGTTCAGCTGCATTAACCTACATTAGTTTGTCTTGTTAGAAAGGACAAAATTGGAGAGAGAATGAAAAATGACTTTTGAAAGGCAAAGATATTGTCCTGGACTGTAATTCCATCCGACATGCGGTGTTCTGCCGTTTCAACAGGATCCTGTGTAGTTTGCAACAATATAGCTCTGTAAATTTTCTTTTGTAAAAAAAAAAAGTCTCCTTGGTAACAATAACTCTGAAGAGGACTAAGATGAATGACACTCATTCTATAATATCTACAAGAAGCATTTCATACAGTCTTTGTCCGCCTTCCAAACACCCCCCCCACCAAACTTCTTTCATTGTCCGAACTCTCTTGCACCAGGGTTAACCTTTCTCCTGACAAAGGAGGGTTTTTTTATATACTGTACCTAAGTATATTTGTGTCTTAGTGCTAGTGAACAAGCAATTTTATGGCACAATTTGTTCAATGCACGTTGGCCTCTTTTGAACCATTTATTGTAATGGTGTATCTTAAATTGCTTTAGTGAATCGAGGATGTAAAAATGGATGAGGAAAAATTAAAATGAGCCTTAAAAATCATCCAGAGATGGACAATGGTACTTGTGAGTTTTATTCATTTATGACAGAAGAAAATTTGAAAAGTGGATTGTGGATCAAAGATGTATTGTTAGTTGAAGGAGGCAATTTGGAAGGTGGAAAGAGGGAGCATGCAAGATTGTCAGAGATGTCCTAAAATGCTTGCCGTACATATGACTAAAATGATTGTCTGTCTCTCTTACAATCTGAACACTTCAGCTCTTCATGGAGCATGCTGAACACAAAGGGCCTTTTTGGGATGGCACTGGTAAAGTTAGTTTATGTACTGATACAACCCAAAGGCTCAGATGCTATCACATCTCTTGTTGTGTCAATCTTCAGTTCATTGCAAGCTTTGGAAAGTCAATAAAACACTAACAATGCTAGGCATCCATCCTTTCCTGAAACAAATTTGAATTTGATTTGAAATCAATTGAAGGTTTTTGCGCACTGAAATACTCTAGCAGTCAGCTCAATGGATTCTCTTGTTAATTTAGTGACGATTCTTGCAGCGCTGCGTGCCATTCCATTAGCATTATCGACATTGGTAGTAACACATTGAGTGGGAAACTTTTACCTAAAGTGTTTCGTCAAGAACCAAGATGAAGACACATTGTATCATACCTCATACAGCCAGGATGGCTAGAGTGTTCCGCAAAGTTCTCATGAGACCTCCCTATGGTGAACTACGATGTGTTCAAGTGGAAAACAACAAATCCCATGATTCCATTGGTCCATTCCCATCAATAAATGTTTTCTCCCCTATCACAGTCTCTTTAACAGGGATTCCTATCTCCACCTCAGGACGGCCATGTTTTATGGTCTTTTTTTTTTTTTTGCTAACATGCCTTATTTTCTAAGGTGTAAATATTTGGCAGATTTCAAGGAAACCAATTACATTCAGGCCCATAAGGACTGCAGTTTGAGATCCCTGAGTTACTTTATGCAGGTTATCATCTCATTAGTTCCTTCCATTCCTTTTGGTTATCTAGGGCCATGGTGTCTGCAGTTTTTTTTTTTTTTTTTCTGTGTGCATTTTTGAACTCAAAACTGATTCAATTAAATCACTGATTGTGTAAAAAGTACCTGGTTTATGATGGCTAAAATGGCTGCTTATTTGAAGGGGATAAAATAAAAATTGCAAATACTGTGGACCTCCAAGACTAGAATTTGACACCTCCATTGTAGGTGTCAGAATATACAAAGATAATGAGTACCCAGTGCTAAAATGTGCTTCAAGGGAGCAAATGTAAAAAAGACAAATTATGAATATTCACAAAGAGGCATGGGTTATCCAAGGTGCTAAATGTTTCCACCAGTATTGTTATTTGCCACAGTCATTTGTGAATAGCTGCAAAAAAAAAATAAATAAATAAAAAAAAAACAAACTGGAACATTTCTGCTTCAGCAGAGGAGACATGGTATCTTCGGTTTTTTAGACTCCAGACCTGGCTGTCTATGGACTATGTGCGCTTAACACTGTTACATCAGATGGCTGTATTAGAAATATTGGAACTAGTATCTCTTCTGTACAAGAAAAATAAACAGATTTATTATTGATTGTCTGATGTGTTTCCTCAAAATGAATGGACTATGAAATACATGTTTAATGTATACACGTGTACAGTCAAAAGCTGTAAATCAGACTGAAATCCAATTAACTCGGCACATAAAAATGACAGCAGATAAAAACCTTCCCGTCTTCCATCTTGTTTCATCAAAGCAAATGGGAGAAACTTTTTTTTTTTTTGTGAAACAGATATCAGCATTTCTCCTTGAATCCATCATTCTTAAGAAAACTCTTTCACCCTGAGGAAACAACCCAGAGCATCCTATTAAATGTAGAATTCCCAGAGCGAAAGCAGCAGGCCCTCACCACCTCCTGAGCTCAATCAGACTAATGCAATGTTAGATTTGCAGATTCATCAGAGAATGAGACATAATTAATGATGTTCTTACTTTTATTTATTAATTTATCTATTACATTTTTGGGAGAAGGTATGGAAACAACTTGCCCTGAGTTCAGATAAAGGCTAACTCAAAGCATGTCCCCGCAGAGCCTGTTTGATGGACGGCTGCTTGAGACGTCTTACCGTAGTCTTATTTCTTCCACGGAAGTCAGCTCATTAAATACTCATATACATATACAAACACCCACATATTCAAAGCAAAATGCATCCTGTGCAGGTTGTAATACAGAACAGCACAATGCGCTAATGCTCTCTGCATCAGGACAAACTCTAAAATGCCACACGTCTCAACAGTCAGTTTCCATGCTGTACTCATATTTTATTTGGCAACGAATTTCATTCTGTCACGGTTTATCAAGGCCAATTTACTGTATTCTTAAATTCCGCAGTACATGACAAGTTCACCGGCCAGCGGATTTAATCTGCATCGTTACTTCATGACAGACCTCAGTCCTCTAGCTCTCCAGATCTTAGCTGCGGCTTGCTGTTTCCACACAAGCATCGCCGTGCTGCAGACCACATAATGTGTCCTGATTTCAAACAGTGTAAAAGGGAAGGATCCAATCAGCTTCTTTCACGGGAAGCACCTAAGGCTGCATCTGTGGCAGGCCCTGCATTGTTAATTCTGACAATGCCAGTGAGAGCAGAAAGTGTATAACTTAGTCGTAGGTGTGTATTTGTGCTCTTCGGAGCTGCCCGCTGCTGTACTAAAGAATCAAAGAAGAAAAAGAAAAGGGTCTTCAAGTGCTGGAATGGGTAGAAGAGCTGAAGGGGGAATTAATGACTGATAATATACGGATACTAATGACAGGCCAATAGTTGAGGGGAAGAGTGTAGTATAGTGGTTAGTGGTTAGGGAGCAGGGCTTATAACTCAAAGGTCACAGGTTAGATTCTTAGGTAGAGCTCTGTAACCTTTAGGATGCCTCACCTCAATGCTCTCATTAGTTACTTACCTGTACAAATGTATAGTCTATGGAAAATACCAATAATGTCCCAATGCAGTGCATATGTTTACCTTGAAAGATCAATGCTACCTCACGACTGACTTCAGCTTTGTGCTTTGTTGAGTTTAACTAAGCTACCTGCTGTTACATAAACGCATTGTGCTTTTAGTCACAGCACCAATGTATAAATAAAAGGAGGTTTTTTTTTTTTTCTTTTTTGAAGTGTAAATATTCACTCCTACCTGTTGTTTGTGGCAATCACTGAAAATGTTGCCAATTGTTGTTTGTGAAGAGAAAAATGTTCTATTTCTCTATGCACACAGGCAGGCACGCATACATACACCATCTACCTACACTGGGATTTATGCAGGTAGCACCTACGACGCAGTTCATAATGGAAGCCTGTCATGAATCCCCCAGCACTGTCACGTCATATAATTGTATTTTTTTGGGTGATTGAATACTACTCTGTCTCGACCCTGGAGTTTTTTTTTTTTTTTTTTTTTTAATTCAGCTGATTCTAATCTATGTGGGTGTCATGCTCTCACCATCTTTAAAAAAGTGTGAAAGCTGCTTTCGTTCGCTCCGCCTCCACACTTTCAGCTGCTACTCGCTCATTCCGCGCTAATTAAGAAAGAGTACCCGCCACGTCTCCTGCATGAGTGACCAAATTTCACAACTGAATAAGCGTTCAATGACATTTCAAAGTGTGTACACTCTTCCTCGATCTGTCATGATAGCTCTCCAAAATAGACAATTCATGTCAATTTTTTTTTCATATTTTTCAATTTCTCTCGCATTCAACTGTACTTCATGTGATTGCTGCATGATTTCTTTGGACAGTTCAATATAAGGTATTGTGTTTATGTTTTATTTATTATGCTTTACTGTACAGTGGAGGTACAGCACTTTCCACTTCCTCATCGACGCTACGCTACGCTACACTGAAGCAGGTATGTTTTGGCTCAGGGGATCCTGGCTCACACTGAACCCTGTGATCCTTGATCAGAGTATTCTCTGTGGGGATTCAGACTGCCAGCAGAGCACCTGCTTCTCAGGTTAAGACCGAGCATGCTTACCGCTCACTGAATGAGGGAGAAAAAAAAAAAAAGTGCTACCACTCTGTCTTATGTGTAAGACACTTATATGATGCAGTGGCTATTCAGATCAATACAATGATTGATACAATTGTTTCCATTATATGACCAACAAATAAAAAAAAATAAAATAAATAACAGACATGTAGTTCACAACAACAGCAAAAGCAGTGACTGTATTTCTTTGCCTTAGACCATGCCCAACCTCCCCCACCCCCCCCCCCCCCCCCCCCCCCCCCCCCCCCCCCCCCCCCCCCACCCACCCAAAGATGCATCATGGATGATTGTATTTCTTGCCTTCTAGCAAGACTGGCATATAAACACAATCGCTTACAGATTAAAAAAAGGCCACCTGCCACATCTACAAACATGAAAACAAGATTGCAAAGGAACACTTCTTGGCTATTAAATACACACAGCCTGGTGACCTTTAAGTGTGGTTTCCCACACAATGATCAGCACAAATGGAATATGCTCCTTTATAAACATATATATATATATATATATATATATAAATATATATATATATATATATATACTTCAAGCACCTGTTGAGCCTAACCACATTTGCATGAATACAATTCACTTCAAGGAATAAAAAACAGAAAACTGGCCAAACAAAGAAAACAAAGAAAAAATACACATGCTATTCTCTGCCGAAAACAGAACAGGGAGGAAATATGAATGTGGATCATAACGGATGTTTGTCAAGCTGTGTGCTTGAGTGGTGCATACAAGTTTGTGTACAGTTGATCAATTGGGGTGTCTGTGTTTGTGTGTGTGTGTGCGTATGCGTGTGTGTGTTGGGGGAGGAGGGGGGGTAGTTTGTGGAGGTGTACTCTCCTGTCTTCTTATTAAGCATCTGTGCATTCTAAAAATACCCCAGCCGGTGAGCTGTGAGCATGTTATTTTTAGCCTTGTTCTTGCATTATCCTGTCGACAACAATTGCTTCTGCCATAAAACGTTGAGCAAAGTCACATGAACGGTACCTGAGAGGGGCGCTGGCCTGGGACCCCCAGCTGTTGAGCTGTTGATCTATCACCTTGTGAGTTTGAATAGATAAGTGGCAGAGCTGAGGGGTCCTGGCATGCAAAATGGCTGAATGGCAGCTCTGCCCCAATTCTCATTAAATCACCACCACAGCTTTGGGAGCATTTGTATATATGCATTTGTGTACGTTTTTGTGTTTGTGTATGTGCATTTGTGTGTGTGTGTTGGACGGGTATGTATTTTGACATAAGAAGTGTTTCATGAATTAAAAATAAATACTAATAGATCTAAATGTATATAGAGCTTCCATATTCTCATCATTTTCAAATGATGATCATTTCAAACTTATAAGAAAGTATAACACATTGCTTTGCAAAAAGGGATGATATGCATGTTTATAAGTTTAGAAAAAAAG
Organism: Albula glossodonta; assembly: GCA_019788955.1. NCBI lineage: Eukaryota > Metazoa > Chordata > Actinopteri > Albuliformes > Albulidae > Albula > Albula glossodonta. Next base: position 213,112 of record JAFBMS010000076.1, read on the forward strand.
AGAAAATTACATAATTGCTCTTGCGCACAGATACACTTGTGCAAACACACACACACACACACACACACACAAACGCATACACACTTACACACACATGCACACACACACACACACACACACAGTATATTGTTTTTCTAAACACTTTGCTTTTGTCGAAGGAACAGATGGACAAATCGCTGACACCAGACATCATTTAGCAGGGTGGTCTCACTTGCGTTTCACCTGGCAACAAATAAATAGTGACATCTGGGCTCAGAAAGAATTTATGACATCTGGGATCAGAGGGAGGGGCAATCCATCACGCAGTGTCATCCCTGTCTCCCAGAACGAGATCAGGGGCAGGGTCAAAGAACGACACCCACAAAGAACACCGAATATGACAGAAATACGGAGTGCTTCATAAGTTAGCTTTACTCACATCTCTGAGTCCTGCTCCGCAAAAAGCCCTGGGACGATTTCGATTCACTTCCATGAAGAAAAAAAAAAAAGACTGTACCATTAAGCACTTCAGCCAGTAGCAGGGGTCTGTGCTACAGGCCGGTGTGCTGTTCCGCTCATTCAGGTTATGGTGCATTCGGGAGCATCGCATGCACTGATCACCTGCCCGGCTTAGTACATGACTAAAGCATGTTAGTGTGACTAAAATAGTGTTTGAGTGTTTGTTTGTATATTTATTTAGTATTATTATTACTATTACTATTATTATTATTATTATTATTATTATTATTGTTATTATTGTTATTATTATTATTATTATTATAATTCGCAGATCAATGAGATTGCTCACTTTGCATGCATTCAGAAGTAGACTGAGTTAACATCCAGGTCCAATGGTAAAAAAATAAATAAAATTGCTAGTGCAAAATTCCTAGTGGAAACCTGCTATTACCCTGGTGAATTCTGTGAATCTTAACACAGAGCCAGACTGAAACATTTGCATGTATGAATTCGGCGATCACCCTTGATTATATGAAATCATAGTTTCATAGTATTTTCCATTTCAGTAAACCTGGGTCACTTTGATATGAAGTGCAACTGTGTCTGCCTCACTTATCACTGCAGACTGCTGTTGCTTAATCCAACTCTGTGAACTTCTCACCACAAAGAAAATTGAGAATTCATCACATTTCCTCTCTGTCAAGGTCCCTTCCACTGGACCCCAGACCACTGTCTGGGCCAGTATTGTCAGACTCATATCCTGGAGGGCTGCAGTGTCTGCAGGTTTTTGTGTTGTCCCTCCATTCAGCAGTCTATCAATTTAGGCCTTGGAAATAAGGTGTGGGCGTGGACTCTTTCAGCAATCAATGATCAACCACTTAAGTATTGAAAGGTTCCAAAATCATTTAGCCCTGCAGCTATCTAGGATGTGAGTCTGACAGCACTGGTTTTGTCCCTTAAATATCACCATGTCCACCTTCCCCAAACCTAAGCGACAAACAGTTTTACTCACACACATGTGAACCCATGTCTTTTTCTGAGACTCATACTGTAATAACGAAGCTGGTAAGGCTGGCTCATTCTGCTGGCTTCTTCTGCCTGTGGAATCAGCTTGGAGCCACCACATTCTTTCTGTGGTACAGAGTGTTCTTCTCTTTACTTCCTCAAGGTTGTGCACACAATGGAGCAGAATGGAAAGAGTGGTTTTATTCAACCCTGCGTCATGAGTGGATTTTACTTCTCTACCTGAGACACACACACACACACACACACACACACACACATTCACATATGATCATGGACACACACACTCACGCACATGCACACACACACACACACACACACATACACATTCACATATGATCATGGACACACACACTCACGCACATGCACACACACACACATCATGCACACACACACACACACACACACACACACACACACATTCACATATGATCAAGGACACACACACTCACGCACATGCACACACACACATCATGCATGCACACACACACACACACACACACACACACATTCACATATGATCATGGACACACACACTCACGCACATGCACACACACGCATCATGCATGCACACACACACACACACACACATTCACATATGATCATGGACACACACACTCACGCACATGCACACACACGCATCATGCATGCACACACACACACACACACACACACACACATACACAAGCTTTTACACAGGCTTCCCCTAAAACAATTTAACTTCCCCCATTAACTCTACCACAGCAATGATTGATCAAGCTAGACATTACTTCCTCTACACATTGGATTGTGTTTTTGAATCCGTGTTGATTGTCCCACTCATCCTTTGATTAAGCTCATTGCTTGGTTATTAGCAGAGCAGATACTACCACTCATTCCCCCTGAGAAGGCACAGGCCTTTTAATTTTGGCGCAAACCTTAACTAAACCTCAGGACTCACCGCAGCACCCCATCATCCCCCACCCTCCGTGGGCCAGCAGCTCTCAAAACCGCTTCCAATTACACTCAAGGTATATGGCCTGTGACGCTGCCTGTTCATTATCACATGTCATTACCATCGATGTGTACTGTATGCCAGTTCAATTCAAATAAATAAATAAATGAAATTAAATGTTTATTTTAAAACTAACTGTATGTCTGCCATTTCAAATAAAATAAATACATAAAAAATAAAACAATAAAGCTAGAATGTTTTATGATTAATTTTAACGCAATGTGTTTTATTGTTTTCACACTACCATAAAACAGAATACATGTGGCTACAACAAATGAAATCCCAGCATAACAGCGGAGTTATAATATCTAATTGCAGCTGTAAAATTGGCCACCTACTGCCCGGTAGGCCTATAACATAAGGGTGCAGGCTCCGTACGCTGCAGCCATTTTGTTCAGGTAGCTGAATCTAACTTGAGCTCCACCACAGATGGCATCTAATTAAGAGAAACAGAAGGCCAATGTTAATAATTACAGTTGAGTCTGAAAAACGGTTAGCGCGAGGTGTCGTCTTTTGAAGGTGGAGGAGGACCGCAGATTGCGAACAGATCTGCGGGAGAGAGAGAGAAACTGGGAGACTTTGAAAAGGGAAATGGGGAATGATGGATTCACTCTGCTCCCTGCTCAAATGCGGGGCTCAGGAGGAGTGCACCGTGCATGCTTACAAAGAAGCCTGCTGATTAAGTGTGTCTTAACAGGCTGTTATGGAGGCCTTCAGGCCTGCCGGGAATGGTGCATGAATGAGCACAATGCCACATTTTAATCTATAGCTAAATACTACTACTGCTAACAGCAACAACAATAACAATAATACTCAAACTGCTACTAATAATAATATTAATATGAATAATACTACTACTGTTACTACTGCTGCTACTACTACTACTACTACTACTACTACTACTACTACTAATAATAATAATAATAATAATAATAATAATAATATAAATAATAATAGTTGTAGTACAAGGAGTATCATTCATGAATCTGAACAAATGTAGACACATATAATGATTTAAATATGTCTTTTTATATATCTAGATTCTTGTTAACAAACCTCACCCCAAAGGGAAATTATGAATAAATAATCAAATAGAAGATATAAAAGAAGATCAAATAAAATAAATACATCTTCAAACATTCACTTAGTCAGCAGGTTCTGTCTCATTGGAATGTTAAATAAGCCAGGCCCAAGTTCAATCCAGTTTGAAAACTACATTCCAGGTGTCTCAGGTGAATGACACGTATGTGTACCTGTACATTTAATACATTCATTTGTGTTTGTTTTCATACCTCAGGTTCCCTGCTGTCTGCGTTCAATGTGCCCATTGAATTGAGCTGTGCAGCAGTTTCTCACCATGTCCGTGTTAAAATTCATTATGTTATGTAATCATGAGTCTGTTTGCAGTGGGATATAAATAGCAATGTGCAAGTAAAGGGAGACAAACGTGTTGGCCTAGTGCTCACAGAAGGCCCCTTTCCACCCTCTCTCCCCCTCTCTCCCCCACTAAACAAATAAAAATGGCAGGGTCCTGCGTTATGTAGCATTTGAGGCTGGGAGCTCATGAAGTCATTAAGCGTGGTTGTAATTATTATCGATTGAGACTGCGGGGATCAATGCAAATCCACAAGCACCCCAGCTCTGGGACAGGGGTGAGGAATGAGTGTCCAAAACTGCACAGGGAAATTTAAAAAATGAGAATGAGAGAGAGAGAGATAGAGAGAAAGAGCGAGGGAGACAGACAGAGAGAGAGCATGAAAACATATCCATGTTTAGCAGAATCTATGAGTCTGCGACTCTTTCCTCTGTTTTCAGCTGGCTGGGCTTACCACATGTTCTACCCTTATACTATCCATTGGGTGGCTGCATATGCGCTGGCTTGTTAATGGATGCGTTGCACTTCAAAATAATTGCGGCAGGCTGTACTTTCATAAGTACATCGTAAACATTCAGACCTAATTTCAAGGGAATAAAAACACATTTTCTTATGTGATTAAACTATTCTGTGGAGGGGATTAAGGTGTGGTAAGAACACTGATAACAACACTGATAGCACCTTCAGTAAGCCAAAGGCTCCACAACAGATGACACCCAGCAGTCCACATACCACACCCCAAAAGTCAATGACCACACCCATGTAATTCCACCAACCCTGCTCCCCATTTTTTTTTTTTGTTTTAATCTCCCCAATTTGTAAACAACAAGAACATTGCTGACAGTAAATTACTGTGAGCCTAAATACAGCAACAATGAGTCATACAATTCCCTCCAAAATAACAACAGACTAAAAAAAAAAAATCTAAGTTTAAAAGCAGTAAAAGCAGATTTTTCACATAAACCAATTCACAATGCGCATAGCAGAATGAGAGACAGAAGGATGTTAGCAGACCCAGATGCACAGGATACAAACTCCCTTGCACACAAATCGTTGCACAAAAGAAATAAACACTTTAGACTGATTCACTGAAGAAGCTCTTTTTTTTTTGGATAGGCCTGATTAGTGATACTTCTCTAGAGGCAGGGATAGAATTTGGCCCATCTGATGCCTGTGAGGGCCCCTGCACGTTCCATTAAGCGTCAGAGACTGCAGTGCCCTCCTTGTTGTGTTAATGGGTGCAGCGGCCAATTTTGAGTCTGCAGGAATTGTGTTCCTCCAGTTCTAAAAGCCCACATGCACAGCAAGTCCTCCGCAATCCGCTCGCCCCCCTCTCATGATCGATTGTTTGCTCGGAGAACAAACACGCTCGCTACCTTCCAGAAAGCGGGGTGAGTGGGCCGTTTTAATTTCTCTCATGTAGAATGAAAACAATATTGGGAATGATTAACTAATCTTCCGCACTGCTGTTGAAAGGGATTTGTTTGTTTAGCAGCGTTACTTAATTACAAAGATGGTGCCATGGAGGACTTGTTTTCAGTTTATTAGGAGAGCCGAGAATCAAGAAGTGTTTTGTTTTTTTTTTTATCACTTTTTGTTTCCCTTCCTTTTTATTACACTGAGTATATGGATCGACAATCATCAAATAACTCTGAGTTTACACAGCACGATATCTAAACATCCCCCATAAGGCCCTTCAATCGCTACCTGCTGTAAATATGAGGGGAAAACTCAAAATAAAACATTATGGTATTCCCCCTTTCTCTCTCTCTTCCTGCTTTTTTTCATTGTTCTCATGTGTATGTGAGAAATAACTGTGGTATATTGTATTTTGTGATGTGGATATGGTCATGTTTCAGGTGAAGAATGTTTAAGAAAGGGGAAATAGAAATATAAAATTCAATTCTCTCTCTCTCTCTCTCTCTCTCTCTCTCTCTCTCTCAAACACACACATACACACACACATTTCACAGATGCCGAAATGCCAAACTTCACCTGACAGTAGAGACAAAACTATGATTTCATCTGGTAATCGAATCAATTTATTTTATGTTCATATAACACTTAAGGATGTTAAGGACTGATGAGAAGAGAAAAGATATGCTGAATGCCCCAAGATCTGACTCTTCTTATTAATGGGCTATTTGCATTTATCATTTTATATCATACAATTTGTAATTTTAACACTATCAGACTAGTCCTTTCTCACATCAGTAAGTCAGTCAGTAGTTTAGCAGGTGATAAAATAAAAATAAATAAATAAAGTAAGGGTCCCAAAGCCATTCTGAACCAAACAGAGAATACATAGTTGGGGATAAAGCACAACAGGAGGTTTTGACTCATTGTAATTACACATTCTGCAGTTTGGTACTCTCCATTCCCTAGCCTCTCAGCCAAACTTCCAGTCTGGCTCTCAATCAACCTGTCCATTTAATCATTCTACAGTTTAACTGGCAAAATAAATATATCCCCTCCTTAGCGTATGTGTTCTGAGAATTTTGCTACAAAATGGCCGTCATGAATCAAGTAGGTGTGACAAATATGGAAGAAGCTGAGGTGACCCCACAGGCAAAGGCAAACAGAGACTTGCACACACACACACATACACACACACACACACAAAGGAAAAACAATGACAAATTAATATACATATACAATGATTAAAACCAATAAGGACAGTCCAGTTACCCCAATACAGCTCCAGCAATACATTTTGTTCACACCAGAGTTCCAGTAGATTTTTAAGAGGTGATATACACAGATCACAAACATTCCAGCTGATAGCATCTTTGGGAGAAAGGGCAAACATTTACTAAAGTTAGAATGCCCCCATGTCCAATCCCAAGTCATACTCCTCAAAGCCAGTTCATCATTTCCTTCTCAGAACCTCTTTTTCAAGACCACCTTCATCTCTGTCACCTCTATACTTTCTCAGAAATATGACTTCTTTCCTCTCCTACTTCTTTTCTTTCCCTTCCCTCCCAGGCTCTCGAACAGAGTCGGCAAGGTGCTTTGGAGGTGATTGCATGACAGGCCGGAGGACAGTGACAGGTGAGACAGAGAAGTAGCGTCCGTGGCTACGGCGTACATATGCTAATGCATAAGCAGATGGAGCAAAGGCAATGACATTGCTTAGGAAGCAGACACCTGCTCACCCAGTGTGTTCCACAGATGAATACATCTCCCATTCCATCAACGCTCACGTCGCTGTCCCCAAATTAATAAGACAGGGCCTGGTCAGGGGGTCTGAGGATACGAGCCAAAAAAAGGAACAAAACCCTGAAACAGGGGTGCGCAACAGAGGTTTTTTTTGTCTTTTCCTTTCAATCACCTGCTACTTCAGACCTTGAAAACAAGGCATGTCTACCCTTTAGCCAATCAGTGACTTTGAAGTAGAAGTCAAGTCCTCAAACACACCAAAAAAGGGGCTGGAGTGTAACTCTACACTGATTGTGTCCTAGCGATTGACAAAAACGTTTTTGTTTTTTTTTTTTCTTCATCATTTTTAGTTTAGAAAATGTTTGAAATAGGCATATGTAATTATGTTATAATATTTTTGATGTGTACGAAAAATGAATGGAAATGACCTTTGAATGTTTTCAAACATTCACCCTCTTGTAATTAGTGCATGGTTTAGTTTTTTGCTGTTGAGATGATCAGCTGGTGTAAACAGGCCCAGGCTTCACCATTAATTGAAAAAGAAATGAAAGAAGGAACAAGTGGAGAGTCCAGAAGAATGCAATTGTCTCAACATGGGCTTGATAAAGTGAACGGCCTGTTATCAGAGTGAAGGAGGGATTTTTATCCATTCCTGGCAGCAATGTGCAAGCAAGACTGAACAGAAGTATTTATGTCTTTTTTCCCTTTTTTAAATGAATGCAAAAAAAAAAAAAAAAAAAAAAAACAAGTACAATAGAAAGTAATCCGTTTTATATATATATATATATATATATATATATATATTACTGAAAAAGTGGATTACAGAATGTGATAATGTGATACATCTCCACAGGCCTCTACAGATATGAGCACATATGTATTGACTTGTTTAAATTATTTATTGTTTTGGATGTTTACTGAAGCAGAATGTGATACATCTCCACAGGCCTCTACAGATATGAGCACATATGTATTGACTTGTTTAAATTATTTATTGTTTTGGATGTTTACTGAAGCAGACCATGTGCATTGCACAGTGCAAAGAAAAGGGACAAACACACAGGAGAGACAAGCAAACAAACGGGGACTGTAGCTCTGAAAGGAAAATATCCACACAGCCTTAGTGTGTCATGTGGGAACAGACTGACACATGTTACACTGTTAAAAAGCCATTACTCACTAAAATAAGATAACTACGTTCATAAACCCACCCAAACCAAACTTTGGTTGAAAAGCCATGTTTTTGTGTACCAATTGCAATATTCCTAGCCATTCTGATGATGGTAATTAGGGCCACATATATTAATTTTACTGTTTTAGGTCATATAACAGATTAAACAAAACATTGTTTAATAAAAATGCATGTAAATATTATATGATCTATTAGGAAGTCTCAATCAAATAAAAAAACCTCAAAAATGAATAAATAAACCCAGTTTCATTTTGTGATTAACCTGCAAAAGGCAAGTTTATTAATTACAGGGGGAAAAGCAGTTGGTTCTCCAGAAACCGGGACAGTTGTGGAAACCTAATTGGAACACCTTACTATTAGTGTGAAACACTCTGTGCCTTGCGCTGATTATTCATTACGTCTTGTGTACACAGTTCCACAGCTGCTTGATTAGGGTGTTATTGTCAATGTTCCCCATCTGTTTAGAATATTTTAAAAACTAATGAGCACATGGATGCTGAGTCTCTTTGTGTCATATGGAGGAAATCTGCTGGACCAAGGCAAGGAGGAAAATCATAAATCAATAAACAAAAAAAATAAATGAATATCTAATACATGGAAAGTACGTGTACAGCATGACCTATTTTTTTATGCATTTATTTATCATGCTTTCACCTCCTTCTGCTATGGGTTACGTGCACTTCAAAATAGGTCATTTTTTTCATGATTGTTGCCATGTTTTAAGCAGTCATATTTGTCAATCATAAAATTCCTTATGTATTCTGGTTTTGACCTCCACTACTGAATAGCATCCATGCTAGTTCTAAAAATGTATCATGTCAATGCTCTGCTTGTAGCCTAAGATGACCAGATATGACTTTGTGAGAGGATGTTTTAAAAAATAAATCCAATAGCAGTAACACAGAGTAATAGCACAAAACATGATTGTTGTACATTATGAATGCAGTGTAATGTAGAGTGTGTATAAAGGTGTAAAATGTGGTGTATGAGGATGTTTTAGAAGCTGAGACATAACTGAATGCTCTGTAAATGTGACTGCTGCTGGTGGTGCTGCATGTTTGTGGATGTCACTGTAGCCTTTCTGGTCCAAGAGATTCTGCAGTAATGTTAATAAAATATTAAATATTATTACCGTATGTTACAAACATTTTGTCTGCCCCAGCACATCCTGTTCCAGTTTTAGCAAGCTGTTTTCATGACCAGGGTTCTCTAATTTCTTATTGTGCGTGGTGAATAATGATTATTTATTTGTATGATTTTGATTTTATAAATCATATTTATGAAACTCATACACAATACAAAGAGAGCAAAAAATATATATAAATGAATAAATACTAAGATCCCTACTTGCACACACACACACAGACACACGCACAAGTGTGTGTGTGTGTTTGTGTGTGTGTGTGTGTGTGTCTGTATGTATGCATGTGTGTGTGCATGCATGCCTGTATGTGTGCGTGTGTGTGTGTGTGTGTTTATGCGTGTGTGTGTGTGTGTGTGTGTGTGTGTGTGTGTGCGTGTGTATGTGTGTTGATGTGTGTGTGTGTGTGTGTGTGTGTGTGTGTGTGTACATGTGTCTGTGTGTGCGTTGATGTGGAGGTGTCTGTCAATGTGTGAATTATAAACTCTGTGAGTGGGATGATGCTTGGGTGCGAAGTTGCACACATCTCACTGTCTCCCTATAGTCTGCATCAAACCAGCAGACCTTCCACTCACTCTGAACAGCGGGCTCTGAAAGCCCTGCCCCTCTGAGAGACTGCTGTAACAGGTGTGTATAGATGTGGTCCAATACTAATATTGATTCAATGCACCAAATGGATCAAAGTGCAGCGAAGTCCACGCTTTTAACTCCATCAAAACAGCCACAAACCTTCTGGACCTGACACACACATGAACTCAGATAAATATGGACATAAAAAAAGTCATTAGTGGCCATTCCTGTACCTGTGACCTTTGTAACAGGCAGAATCCTAGAAGAGGCATCTTTCAGTTCCATTCACCAAAGGATTTTCTGCTGCTTTTTCAGACAGAAATAAGTCGCAAATGCTCCTGAGTGCTGTTTGAGGTCACAAACAGACCATTTTCTCTTACATCCTTGCATTGATGTAAAGGTAGGAACTAATTAATTGGAAACGTCAATTAAAAAAAAAAAAATGTACTGGTTTGGAAAAATGTGAAATTATGCATATGCTTCTATTTGCATGATTCATTCAAAGAAAAGAAAAAGGATACACTGGATCCTTTCTGACTCCAGTTGGTTAAGGAGGATGTGGTGGTGATCATCAGTTTTATTCTTGCTTGATTTCATGTGACATTTCATACGACTTAATATGTCTTTAACTATTACTTTAATCTTCCATTCCATACAGGATTAATGCTATTAACCATTCATTTATTGTCTCTATATTAAGAAGTATTAAGGAACTCTGATGGCATAAATTATGTTGTGCTATCAGCAATTTGCTGACATCGCGAGGTTTTCTAAAAAAAGGACGAAATCATTTTATCTTCTGAACCAAGTCGGTGAATGACAGTTCATCGCAGCTCCGCCAATTTTTTGGGGCCATGATAACTCTCTCATCCATCTCTGCAAGCCATTGTTTCATGTGCATTGCCCCTCCTTCTCAATGGGCTGATGCACAGTATTGCAATTGGTTGTCTTGGGTGGGTTATGCAAATTGAATGAATTACCTTCAGCCCCCAACCCCCCCCCCCCCCCCCCCCCCCCCCAGTATGGTTTGCATGGGTGTATTTTACACACAGTGCATTCTTTTACTGTAGTGAGTCTTTGAAAATGTGGTCTCTGAATGAAATCCTTTGAATAAAGTGAAACTGCAAGTGTGGAGAGTTCCACACCATCATCTAGTTGAAGATCTTAACCTCATTCAATCAATATCAGTTTCACATATCAATAATTAATGATCCCAGCCCTGGGTTTGATTGAATAATTAATCTCGTTAAACACAGTTGACATCTTTATGGTATGCGCAATAAAACCTGAAATTATGCAAGGAATATGTAATGACATCTTATATAATGACAGTTTCTTCTTATTTTATTGCATGTGAATTGTAATAATGCTGATTGAGATGTGTTGCTATTGAATGGACATTTTGCCACATAATCCAGTACCTATTTTAAATATGTTTACTGACAACTGCATTGGTTTTAGCTTACTTTTTAGAACTTGATTTATGTTACCATATGTTGGTACATCATGGTATTTATTCAGTAGGAACCTGAGGTACTCTGAAGTTCTTTGTGAAGATTGAATAAAGAAATACAACGCACACTAATTAACAAACACTTATGTAAAGTAAATCACTCCAGTGTGTGATTCTCTCCTGAAAAGGTACTATTGAGGTGTTCATAAGTTTTTTGTTGAGAAAAAACTACCAAATATATATGTAGTTTTGTTATGTCTTCAGAAATCATACACAGTAATAACACTAATCAATACAGCAATATAAATGCAATGACTTCAGGTCCGGAATGGCCATCTTGCTATTACAATTCAAGCAGTGTGTTTTTTATTAAGTTAACAGGATTTTAGGAGAAAAGCCAAAATGGCAGTTGGCGTTTTTTCAATCCCACAAGTCAGTGTGAAATCAGTTACAATTCAGTAAGTTTAGCTGAAAGAGCTGAAGCTGGCAACTCTGGGGGAAATTATACTCTCACAACCAGACAGTCTTTGCTTTTGCGCTTCCGTGGGAAAGAAACAGCGTAAACAATGGATGCACCCACACCAGAGACTCTGAAAGGCAGCAGTGCACAACTCCAGTCCAGGATGGCCCATGTGCAAGCCACTGTTTTTGTTCCCTTTGAATAAGAAACCAGTTTAGGCCTTGGGAAGAGGGTGAGTTGACTCCTGGGACTTAAATGGAGAAGCACACACTAAAAGGCAAAACCACTGACCCCCCATACTGGAACGGTATAGGTCTGTTGCAAAGGCATCACAGTTGTGTTACATAATTGCATTCTGCAGACTTTCCAACTCGTTTACCACCTCCCTCCAAGCACAAGACCAAGAACAAGCAGCATAGTACATTTCAACCTTGTCACATATATTTGAGCACTTCATCACCGGTGTCAGAACTCCTTTGACCTAACAGGAATAACAAGAGAAGTGCCCCCTGTGCCCATACACACTGCTGGCTCACTGCTACAGCTAGCAAAGCAATGGAAACTGTGCCTATTCTGTGGGAACTATTACCAGTCTTTATTCAGACACAATTAAATATTTACTATATCTCATTTCATATTATTAGGACATGATTCTGTATATTGTGTACTGTATATTTGAGATTACTACAGTGATGTCAAGAGGCAAAAAGTCAAAGAAAAAAAAATATCTTAAGATTACAATATGTACTTACTATGTAAATATCTAAATATTAGCATTTACAATGCATACTTTTTTGGACAATGTTATATCATAGTTTACATTGCATGTATTATTTCACTACTGAGCATCGGCAAAGTAAATAGTTGCTTTTCTGAAGAAAGTAAAACAATAGAAAAAAAATTGTTTTGTCAAAAATGTAGGTTATAATTCAACCCTGACTCCACCATGGCCAGCTGCATGTGATGCCTGTTTTGCTACGCGGTCTAAAAACTGCAGAGGTATGTACCGCTTAAATATCAGGCCTGAAAAAGACAACAAACAACGCCTGGGAAGACTATCAGTCAGTCTCAGCTGTGCAGGCCTGTAAGCAGAGCTGCCACTGCTGTCCATGGTCCTGAAGGCCTCCCAGGCTTTGGGAAACAGCAGGGAGCTCTGAGAAACTGCCAAGAGGAATGAACATCCTCCTCCACTCTTCTCTCCCTTTCCAGCATCACAGATACTTTAAGCAATGCAAGCACATCACTGGCACATGGACATAAGGGCAATCTGTGACGTGACCTTAAGTTGTGGTATGCGATCCATTCCGATTTTGATTCCAGCTCAAACGCTTTATTGACAGTGGTGCCAAAGCTCGTATCACTGTAATAGTGATTACTTTGCTATGACAAAATAATGGACAATAAGAGGAGCAACACGGCAACCATAATATTAGTAATACATAGAGGCAATGAACTAAAGTAACAACAACAGTAACAACAAACAACTACAAAAACAATGGTTACATTTCACAACTGTCATATTTCCTTCCTCAACCACAAACACGCAATTTAATAAAAAATATATATATATAAAAGCAAATGATTTGGTAACTGAATTGGCAGGACACAAGAGGTATCAGTCATTGACATTTCTGCCCGGTATTCGGTTTCTGCAGTTCCCCCAAACCTACCCCAAAGCCCGCTGTGTTGTATGGATTTCCACAGGGCCATTAAGCATTTTAACAGCACACCTCGAGCACTCACGGCCCTCTTCTGCTTCAGTGAGCGCCTCCAGGCGTCATCTCTACAGCCGAGGCATGTGGACACAGCAGTCAGGGGCACTGGGCACAAAGAGTAAATTACATTTCACACATATACTATTGATGCTCATAAAAGGCACAATAAATCAGCTACATCAACACTGTAGGGCAACATTACATTTGTTTTTGACAGCTTTCTGGACTGGCACTGCCCCATGGGAAATGTAGTTCTGTTTGTTCCCATATTGTACTTCCCATGTCAAAGTAATACATCTATTTCCATGACCACAAGTATGACAATATATAAATATATAATAATAGTTTTGAATATGTGCTGCATCCACAGATCCAGATTTTTTTGTTCTTTCAGAAGCATATCTTTTCATCTGTTAAACTATTTTTTTCTGTGTTTTTCTCTCATTCTCCATGTGGGAACTCTAGAATTAACTGGGGCCATGCACTGTTAATCCCTAGCTTGGTGATGAAAAAAAAAAGAAAAGAAAAGAAAAAAAAAACACTTTGGCATCTCTCCTCCTCAGAATTGCACTTTAGAATATAGAGGAAAAATAAAACAAATTAAAATAAGAAATAAGAAAACAGTCTTATCCAGTTGGGACCATTGCGCCATACCTCTGCCGGAGCGTTTGATGTGCACTTTCCTTTTCTTCCTTTCATTTTTAATTAATGTCTGGACTTAAGCCTGCAATGCAACACAACTGATTCTCAGGTCCTCTGGTGCGTCTATATGTGCCCTCTCCCTCCCCGTGAACATGCTGCAGGTTTTACAGGATGCTTTGCGATTTTTTTTTACTTCACTGAAGCTTTGGCTTGAACCCTTTGTAGGAATAAAGTGCATTATAACATGTCATTCTGAAAGGAGCTGCACCATAGAAATGTCTGGCAAAAGTCCACTGCAGAAGATGAAGGTTTGATCAGAGCAGAATAGGTTTTGAATACTGCTTCTCGCAGCCTCGTTTCAATCAATCATAGCACACAAATCCCAGGAATATGTCCTCACAGAAACCGTGCCTTAATTCATGATGCTCATTTAATGCAGAAGGGAAATCCTCAGAAGGAACTGTGTCACAAGCCAGGCAAGAACTATAATTCTGTCCTAATTCAAAAGGAATTATCACAAAAACAATAAAATGTATGCATGCTTTATGCCACAACATTTTTTCAAGTATGATGCAATAAAACTGAATGATCAAAAACATTGTCAAATCTATATTGTAACAAAATCTGGTGATCTCACTTGTCTTTTCATACCACAATCCTATTAAGCTGATGTCATAAAGCACAAACATGGAAATAAATAAATAAATAGAAATCAATAAATAAATATAAAAAAAAACTAAGGCACTGAGAGAGCCATGGTAAAATGCAACCTGTAATTAATATTTATTACTTAGCACATAAACCTTGGAGAGCCAAATTTACAGCGTAGACTTTGGACACTGTTCATGAGTCAGTAGAATTGCTTTGGAGATTAACAATAAATCATTACGCAATTGGGATAATACACAAATGCCCCGCTATGGCTCAAATGCTTGAATATGTTTCCCACTTTCTCCCTATTAATCACAAAATACAAATGGAAGCATTGGAGGTCAGTGGTAATGCAGGACTTACCAGCAACGTTATTATTAAGATGAAAATTTATAGCTATGTTACAAAAAAATAAAATGAAATTTAAAAGAGAAAAAATATGCCCAGAGTAAAGAGTGGCCAGGTTTTCCTTCTCTGGCACAGCTTCTCAGTTTCTTACGGTTCCCATTATTTGCTCTCACGTTAAATTGAGTGACCCAAAGACCTGGATACGTACACTGTATCTATGGAGGTATGTTCAATAAAATAATGTGAGCATACATATTTAGCATAGCACAATCTGAATTTGAACATTTGGATACTGCACATTGAATTAGCAATGTTTATAAAATGGAGAAAAGGATAACAAAGTACCTACCCCGTACATAAATTGTGAGTTTTGGGACATTAAGGGTAAACTCTGATGTTTTTTTTTTTCAATTAGTCCCTTTTATCTTAACCGATTTGAGCAAGGTAGCAGTTCCAAACACGTGCAGTCATTTTGCTAACGCTAAGTGCAGTTCAGTGCATTGTTTATGAATATAACTCCAATAATGCATGGACAGAAATTAAAATGGTCCTAGCGGGTTTCTCCCTTCATTGTATGCAGACAAAAAGTTTTAATTACCAAAATGTCAGGGATGCCCTTCAATGCAGGTGTGGATAATAACACTCTCAATGCAGCCATGAAGAGTTGTAATTACGTTGCTAATATATGAATGTGTACATTTACAATTCTCACATGATGCTAACTTCTGTAGCTACCATTTAAATACACTCTTATTCAAGCAAACTAATATACGTGAGAATGTCAAATGATGTTACTCAGTCATTCTTAAACTATATACCATCCCATATCTGTAATTAATAAATTATTAATATATTACTGTTGATGACATGCTGTAATAATTTGTCTCTGTGTCTACTGGCTTCCATATCTATTTTCAAACTGATATTGAGTTGAAAATTCAAAATGGAGGCGCAGTTGTCAGGTATCCTGAAGAGCAGCAGCGTATGGAATTACAAATAATGTTAAGAAAAACTGTTTCAAAACAGGTGAGTTAATAAAGGCATCATTACACCTGTGCAGCTACGCATGGAGGAAGATGTGCTGCTCCACTTTCCGGCCTCCTTTGTCATGTCGACCCAGGTCTCTGTGTACCTCTGCATGAGCCATGACCCCATAAAGCAAAACCACCCCACAAAAGCCAGAACTTCGGTGGAGGGAATGATGAGACGATGGAAAAACCCTGTGCCTTGACTACTCTGGGCTTGATCCAGTCAGATTCACTTAGTATTTTTTGGTGCATGTGCAATTCACTCAAGATGAACTTTAGTCTCAATGAGGCCATATTATATTTAATATAAAATGAAAAGGACACATGCCATTAGGTCATGTATTCTTGTTTAATTCAATCCAGTTATCTGTATCCACTAACTAAGGTACAGAAGCCAGTTAGCACGTTAGCCGTATTGTTTCACAGTACGAGTGCCGTCTCTAGTGCTGCAGCTTCTCATTCTTGACATTTTTTGTTCTGTTTGAAGGAGCGATACTTGAAGGTCATGGTGATTCAAGGAAGCACTCATTACTCCGATGCCAATGTTTCCCTACAACCCTCAAAAGACACATACTAAACTTTGGGCCTGCTTCCCAACCTGCAGACTCGGTATAGTTGCACAGCAGATGTCACTGATCCAGATGTTTATTTGGACTTGTCTTGATTTTTCCACGTGCCCCAACCTCAGAAAGAGTCCTGGGTAGAGTTTCTACATTTTAACCAGTCCCTCAGTTGATGATTCTGTACTTTAACTGCATAGACAAGATCATGCTGAATATCCATATATCCATATATTCTCTAAGCAACTCAATTCCCCCATAGAATGTTACTACTACTTGTACTACTACCACTACGTCCACTACTTCCAATTCTAAAAATAATAATAGTGTGTTTATGTAGCGTTTTCATATCATAATCTCAAAGCAGTTTACCATGGGTGAAACGACTCATCTCCGATCCAATGACATAACCACAGGCCTTAAAAATATATTCTACATTACATTATTATTATCTCTTTTTTTTTTTTTTTTTTTACCAAATTTTAACAGCTGTCTGAAAGCCAGACATCCTTGCAAGGAATCATGTTAACATTGAAATTTTTGGCCTTCACACAGACACACACACACACATACACACACACACACACAATCTGTATATCTAAAACAGAACAAGGATTGATACTGACCCAAAATGTCTTTACATGCTCAAGACCAAAAATCACATATTCCATGTTAAATAATGAAATATTTACAGCCTTCAATGGCCTTACTTAACTGGATTGATGTGCTCCAGCAGTTTTAGCTTATCACCACAAGCCACACTTTATTGCCAGTCCACCCTCAAAGAAAATTAAAAGCACCTACAGTCCTTTGATATTTTCATGGCCATTTGTGATGTGCATTGCTGAGAAATAGAATTACCATTCTCCACTTGCAAACATTCTCTCTCTCGCTCTGCAGGCCCAGGTGAATGAAGCTCCCTTATCTGTACCTTCAGAAGCACAATTACATTTCGCACCTGCTGCCCACATCCGGCAGCTCCCATAATGCACTGCAGACGACACCCTTCGAAATTATTTTTGTTTCATCTGTAACTTGTGAGGACACTTTCATAAAGCATAGCATGAAGTGTTATTACATGCGTCTGTTTATAAGTTTCATTATTTTTATTTTATTTTTTTTTTATACGGTGATGTCAAGTTTGTGCAATTTCTTGCAACACAAAGAATCCTGCAAGTGTGTGTCTGAATGCAAACTATAAGTGCAGCGGTGCTGCAATCACCAGTATGAACAAATCTGTTTTGCATATAGAATTCACAGAGCTTTATGTATTTTGCACATACATCTGATTGCTTGTGTATTATGTCATTTGCTTCAAAGAATTAGATTTTCTTTTCAGTTCCACTGCAAAAGGGAACTAAAGTTCTTTGGGTTAAGCACCTGCTTCAAAGTAACATGACAGTTTTACATTAATCATTTGAGCAAACAGCCGGTTGGACTAAAATGCAGCTCTCTGGCCACCATGTTAGTCTGTCATTGATTATCACTGATTATTATGATTGGTTTCATTTCCTAACGTACATTTTCAGGAGAGGGCTCAATCCCTGTACATGATCTCCAGGTAAGTGAGGTTACCTTTTAGTTAGGGAAATATTCAAATATTCAATATTGCTGCTACAGTAAAATCACATTGGCTTAATGATAGGATTTGTCGTGTTGGAACCAGATGTGCTGTCTGTTGTGGTTGTTTTGTGAAGCTTGTACTTCCAAACTTAAAAAAAAAAAAAAAAAAACTGTCACGCGTTTTGAAAGCAAACATATCGGCTTTCATGCTCAAGGTATCTCTGGAATGTCTGGTTTTATTGGATAATGCATACAAAAGGTTGTGTGTTAAAAAATGTTTATGTTGTCAGGGCAAAAGTCTTACCTGTGCTCCCTTGTTCTGCCAACAGCTTGAAATACAGCTGGGAATATATTCAGCAATCCACTTTTCTTTTTTTCTTTTGAAACTTTGAGAAATAAGAAACTCCCACACACTGTGAGTCTGGTGAACTTCTCAGTTTTATTGCCACATTGAAGAAGCACTAACGTTTCGGTCAGTAGGCCTTCACCAGAGCATGCTTGCCATATTTCTTTTAAAACTTTTAAAACGACTCATTTGGATCTGTAGAGAAGTTTCTCTGTATAACTTGCTACCTGAAGGGAGAAGCACTTTTTCTTTTTTAAAGAGCTAATCTGTTCTCACTGAATTGCAGAGCTCATAAACGCATACAATATTCCTAAATGTGGCCAGATAAGGGCAGCCAATATTTTAACATTAAAGACAGGTGATTATATGCATATGCAGTACATTTTGATCACATACTACAATGCTATACACAACATTTTGATCACATACTACAATGCTATACACAACATTTTGATCACATACTACAAT
The DNA here is from genome assembly GCA_019788955.1 of Albula glossodonta. Lineage (NCBI taxonomy): Eukaryota > Metazoa > Chordata > Actinopteri > Albuliformes > Albulidae > Albula > Albula glossodonta. The sequence continues at coordinate 232,238 of JAFBMS010000076.1, forward strand.
GCTACACACAACATTTTGATCACATACTACAATGCTATACACAACATTTTGATCACATACTACAATGCTACACACAACATTTTGATAACATACTACAATGCTACACACAACATTTTGATCACATACTACAATGCTATACACAACATTTTGATCACATACTACAATGCTACACACAACATTTTGATCACATACTACAATGCTATACACAACATTTTGATCACATACTACAATGCTATACACAACATTTTGATAACATACTACAATTCTATACACAACATTTTGATAACATACTACAATTCTATACACAACATTTTGATAACATACTACAATTCTATACACAACATTTTGATAACATACTACAATGCTATACACAACATTTTGATAACATACTACAATGCTAATCCAGAGGAAGGCATGTTTAACTTGAATACAGAGTTTTAAACAGGGCAGCCACTGTAAACTGATAGGGAGGCATCTTTAACTGGAATACACAGTTTTAAACAGGGCAGCCACTGTAAACTGGTACTTTTTGTCATTGTCCATGCACTGAACTTTACATCTAGTTTTAGTTAGATTTATTTTTTTCATGTCTCTGTTCAATAATATATTATGTTTGCTTAGTAACTCCATTGACTTTCTGTGACACCAAGTAATTCAATTATTTTGCTGCTAAGGTCTTCACTTGGGCCATGTACTAAATCTCTGTATAAAAAATAGAGGTCCCAAAACAAATCCCTGAGGGACTCCTTCATAAAAGATGTGCTCCAATCATCATCAAGCCTTTAGCCTATATTATATATATACTATATATATTATACCCCGGAATCCACATCTGGTTTCATGTTATGGTTAATAATTTGCGCTGATTCAATTCTAACTAATTTTAATGGGCCTCATATATGAGGCGCTCTCAAAACATTAACAAATAAATAATATGCATAATAAATACGACAACCTTGGTTTCAGTCAGTCTCTGCTGTTTCAACAGTTAGAGAATCGTTCAGTGCTGTTTCTCTCTGCAGATAATGTCGATGTCCCCCATGTGTTTGTTGGCTCCCCGTGACAGATTCCACAATGACAGATGAGCTGTGAGCGAAAGTACCCGCCCGGGCCTTCATTTCCTTTAATCACTGTGTGTTTCCCTTTCTTACATGCCCAATCCTGGGGAATGCATCACCTTTTAAAAGACAAGCCAGAAACTGCGGGGTTATTCATAAATGCATTCTGCATGCTGATGTCCATCACATACTGAGTCACGAGAAGTTTTAATATCAGCTGTTCATATATATTTCATTGTAAGATATAATTTTAAGCATAACTGTAACCTATTCACTGTGGAGTTATCTACAGAATTTACGGAGTGTTATTGCAATATCATACTTGTTTTTTTTTTTGTTTTTTTTTTTTTTTTTCAGCACAACCCTATCATACACCTGCAGCCTCTTCACTAACACTCCATTTTCTATTAGAAAAACAGGAAAGGATTACATTCTGCATCTTGACCAATTTATCAAAGAGCCTGTTAGCTAAAAATGGTAGATATTAAATGTGATATTAAATAATAATTTAGTGTGCCGAGTAAAACATACAAAAGATAAATGCCTACTCAAGATGAACCATACTGTGGACAGTAGGAAAAAAAATATGATAAAATAAAAAAAAGATAAATAAATGGATGAATGGATGGATGGATGGATGATGAACGAACAAATAAATAAATAAATACATACATACATACATACATACATACATACATCTGATTTCTTAATGCTCTTTTCACAAGTACATAACAACTTCATGAAGCTGAGTTCGTCCTCACATTTCAGAGGCTTTTAGAGACTTTTCACACGCGGTTAGAGACAATGCAGGGTGGGAGCATACTGTATTACAGATATCCTGTTTAGTCTTCAGTCCACTATAATGATGATAGTGATGATGATGATGATAGTGATGATGATGATGGTGATGATGGTGATGATGGTGATGATGATGATGGTGATGATGGTGATGGTGATGATGGTGATGGTGATGATGGTGATGATGATGATGTTGATGATGATGATGATGGTGATGATGATGATGGTGATGGTGATGATGATGGTGATGGTGATGATGATGATGATGGTGATGATGATGATGATGATGATGATGATGATGATGATGATGGTGATGGTGATGATGATGATGGTGATGATGATGATGATGATGATGATGATGATGATGATGATGATGATGATGGTGATGATGATGATGATGATGGTGATGGTGATGATGATGATGATGATGATGATGATGATGATGATGATGATGATGATGATGATGATGGTGATGATGATGATGGTGATGATGATGATGATGATGATGATGATGATGGTGATTAGGATGATGATGATGATGTTGATGATGATGATGATGATGATGATGATGATGATGATGATGATGGTGATGGTGATGATGATGATGATGATGGTGATGGTGATGATGATGATGATGGTGATGATGATGATGATGGTGATGGTGATGATGATGATGGTGATGATGATGGTGATGATGATGATGATGATGATGATACTTAACAAGTCTTTTAAAAAAGATTTTCAACATTTTTTCTTTTTCTTCCGTTTTTTAAAAGTTGCTGCTCACATTGCCAGGGTATTATAACATAATATGTAATATGTTGCTGTCACTGGTTATGACAGATGTAATGACATTGCTATGCCAGTGTTATATGGACTTTATGTAACACAGTTAAGTTAAAATCAGACAAATTCTTCTTTCATTCCCACAGATTTAGGCTAAGCCAGATCTCTCCACTCATAACATCCAGCCTTTCAGAGGCTGGTTCACAGACAGCCCCCAGCCTGGGTGAGAGCATGCCTTTTCTCTGCTTTACTGCTAGATTCTCCTTATAGCCATAACCTCAGCCAATTAACAGGTGACAAAACTAACACCTCACTGCAGCCTGTCAAAGCTATGTTGCTATGCATGTTCTGATACGGCTGATAAGTGTCATTTGTCAGGACGTATCTCCACCTGTCAGATGTTCTGCACATGGCAGGAGACATGTCCATTTGTATTGATTAGTGATGCTGCCCACGGCCACTCTTAATACCTTTCTATCCCCTCAGAATATTATTCACTCAATGTGGGATTGCATAGCGCGGGATTACAGTATAATAGTGTGAATGCTATAGTACTTTCATATAATGCCATCATGCCAGTCCATGTCATTGTGTATGACATGTACACAAACAGCATAAATAATTATTTATGATGTAATATGAATAAGATTTGTTTTATTATGCTATTATTTTTCATGCAAAACTCACCTAGCATTACACCTAGCAGTGTTTATCAAATGTAATTTTTAAGGACCCACATTTTTTTATTAATTTTTGTGGCTGGCACCTCTTATTTTGATTGGTAAATAACCTGCATTTGCTTGTTTTGAAAATGTGTTGGCAACCAAAAAAAAAAATCATAATAAATAAATATAAAAACTACAAAAACTGAGCTCTTTACTCATGAGGGAATATTATTACACTATAGAATTTAACATTCCAAAAGAATTATTTGATGAGCATTGCCTCAAGTTCAGCTTGTCATAGATGTTTGGGATGTCCCATGTGGTATAAGCGGAAACCTGAAAGCCAATATGGTGGCTTGCTGCTGATTGCGTGCGTTTTCTCCAGGGACATTATGCGTTATGTCTTCCAGCGTCAGGATCGCTGAACTCCAAAAGACAGGTGTCTCTCTGGAACCTGCTGCTCTGCCGTGGAAGAGGGAGGCAGAAAAGAAGAAGAAGAAGAGGAGGAAGTAGAAACAGTATGATTCAATACAAAATTTAATTATAAAGTTTCAATTCAAAAATGGTGAGGTTTTTTGACCATTTTCTGAGTCTTCATTATGTTACATATTAATATAACAGAAGATACTTTATTAAGCCTTAAGGGAGAAAATCACATTGTTACAGAACGTATAAATCCATAGGTAGTATCCACACACAGAAGGAAGAGCAAATGGATGATAAAACTGCTCAGGTATAGGTATACAGAAGTTATGTCACACATTCAGTTTATCAGCCCAAATATATCACAGCAGGTTTAAAACCTGTGAAACATTAAATCTACAGACCGGTCATCTCCCTCTGAAGGTATCCAAAAGTAAAGGAGATACAATGCCATCTGATTCGGTCATTTGAACATTCAGGCAATAGGACAAGTTCAGTAAAAGCACTGTGTTGGTTTTCAAATGTACCGTGCAGATGTTGGCCCTTGTACTGTATAATTGTGTGACTTTTTTTCTTCTTGTTTTGCTTGGTACATTTAACAGTTATGAGTTCTCCAAGGAAGCAGGGGATGTCAGTTATGGATTCAGACTTTTTTATCAGTTTGTTAATTCTGTTCTTTTCCTCTGTAGTAATGCTCTTACACCAAACTAGCAGCTTGGCAGAACAGAATGCTGGATACTGTGCTCTTGTAGAACACATTCAGGTGTTTCATTCTCGCTTATAAATATGTTTCCATATAAAGAAAAAAAAAATCAATATTGTTCCCTTTCCACTCAACAATCAAATCAACGATTGGCTCTTTTGTTTTACCGGTGCTGAGATCCAGGAAGTTATCATCTCGCCAGGTTACAAATCTGTCAGTTTCTTGCCTGTGGTTATTGTCTTTGTTTATGGAAATGCAATAGCCGAATTGTCACTGAACTTCTGCAAGTGACAGGATATGTGCCTCCTGTTGGTTGTATAGAGGGTGTGTAAAAAGATGAGGAGATACACCCGCAGGTGCTCCTAGGTTCATAAAAATGGTGTCTGGTAGATTTGGTTGGTGTTGAGGGCCCAATCCAGAGAAAAACCCATCCTGTTGTTAATCAAAATAGTACTTATTCAACAGAATCAGAATAGGGACATGTGAGTGTATGGGACTGTATGGAAGTGTAAAGGCCCAACCACCTGCATTTGCAAAGTAACCAGGGCAGCAACATTACATCTGCTATGTAGCCAAGAATATACGGTGCTCACCAAACTTATGGTAGCAGTAGAGTGAAATTTATTACATTGGTTATACTTGCATTCGGATTTTAGATCAAATGATGAATATGAGACAAAAAGTAAAGACATTCAGTGCTTATTCCTGGTGTTTACGTGCACAGTTTGATTTTATATAGAAATACCATAGGGCAGTATTGACTGCACCTCACCTGCCTCCCATGATGCATTTGCATTCAACACAAATGCTTCCAGATCTTAGTTATGGCGTACTGAAAATGTATACAGCTAAAGTGATGCAAATTAAGCACATTGCTTAAGGTATATCAGTTCAGGCCAATGTGGGAGGCAACCCCGTACACGAAAGCTAATGTACAGACAGTATTTACATGTTTTATTTGTATATAGTTTTCATGTGTTTTTACCCCAAGGCCAGCTGTACAGTCTGGATATGTATGATAGTGTGCTCTGTTCTGTATTGCTGTAATGCAGTGTTTGACAGGCCTTTGAGCGCATGTGAAGGCAGTGCTGCAATGTATATCATCAGGGTGGAGGGAACCAGCTGCAGAACAAAGACCCATGCAGGGTGATACAGCTGGAGCAGGTAAATTACGAGCCTCAGAAAATGAATGTGTGTGCGTGTGTGTGTGTGGGGGGGGGGGGGGGGGGGTGTGACCAGCAGGAGCTTTGGTTTGAGTATGATCCACTGTGCAGTTTAAATCACAGTGTTGAAGGCATTAGGGCGGGGTCTTTCAAAGTGGCTCCCAGGGAGCCACAAAGAGTCTAAACAAAAGGGGCACAGCGAGCCTCAAAGATCGCTGTCGTTACGTGGGTATGCGAGAGAGAGAGAGAGACCGACAGCGGTCGACATTGCCCTGGCAATAATGAGACATCACAGACCTCAGGCTGAGTGAAAGTGGGGTTGCCACGGTACTGACTGCGAGGAGTTGAGGTACTTTGCAAGGGAGTGTGTTCCTCTCACGACCGCCGCTGAAGACGTATGCAGTTGTTGAACGATGACAGCATGGCGGCACAAATAGTAATGAAAAAAAAAAAACCTCTGAAAGCGAAAGCAGAGTCAGCAGATTCCGTCTCCCCCCGTCACTCAAGGCACAAACGTAGAGCTTCCCTCTCCTCCCCCCGTTAAGAGGAACGTGAATTATCATCAAGAATGCTGGCTTAAATCTTGACAGTGTCAGACACATTGCAGTTTTGCATGGTGCACCACGTACACAGCATCCCACCGCTTGTGTGTGTATATAGTGTGTTCAAATGACCAAAAAGTCCCCCAAAAAACAAGACAACCTCAACTTATCTCGCCCTAACCTTTCAGCTGTACTTTGCCAATGAAGTTTGTCACAGATTGCATTTGCATGACTTGAAAAGAGCTGTCACAGGCACTATTGTAAATTTAGATTGGTGATTTAACCTTGACAAGGCCACTTTTGATGTTAATGAGATGGGTGACAGTGTGGCATAGTCATTAAAGAGCATGGGCTTGACTCCAGATGGTTGCAGGTTTTATTCCCAGGAGTGGGCCTTACGGTGGCACCTGCTTGCTGCATGCTTCAGTAAATCTCAGCTTCTGAAATGGACACTGAGAAGACAGGACCCGATTGGGGAAACGTATGACAGTTGTACGACTACAGGACTGGCTTTCCTTTCAAAAATGGAGTTTTAAAGATCGGAGAAAGAAAGTTTCAGTCAATTCCCTTGTGCTATCACCTCAACCAACTGAAATGGTTTTCATACAGGTGTATTATTCCCCACCCACATGCGCTCTCTACTGCCATTTGGCTTCAGATCAGCGCCCCCTCAATCATTTCCATCTTTTTTCCATTTTTTGAATCGTTGTCTTCAGTCAGGGGTGCCCAGTGGGGGTGGGGGGTGGAGGGAGGGGGTTGGGGGGCTTGGGTTCAAAAAAGTCATACCTGTGGCCAAGTGCAATTACACCCCCTTCCTGCTCCTTATTCAGAAAGCTGAAACATTGTGACTGGCATGTGTTACCTTGGTGAACTTCTCTTTTGAGAGATGTTGAGTCAGTGTTTGCGTGAGTGCGTGTGTGTGTGTGTGTGTGTGTGTGTGTGTGTGTGTGTGTGTGTGTGTGTGAGAGATAGAGAGAGAGAGAGAGAAAGAGAGAGTTAGTGAATGAGTAAATGTACGAGTGGGTGTGAGTTAGTAAGTGAGCAGATCTGTGGATGAGTAATGTTTACTGTATGGTTGAGTTAAGATGGTGAATGAGTGAGTGTCTGAATAGATGAATGGGTGAATGTGGGTGTTTGTGTGTGTTAGTCAGTTTGTAGGCTGGTGATATGTAGATGTGATTGAGCAATAAATGAGTGAACAGGTATGTGGGTAAATTAGTGGATTAGTGAGGATAGTTTAACATGTGAGTGAGTGGATGAATTAAAGTGATCGACTGACTGACTGACTGACTGACTGACTGACTGACTGACTGATTGACAAATAACTCTATGTAACTATCATATCTCCAGCCACAGAAGACAGAAATAATGCATGCAGGTCAGTAAGGTCTCCAGCCAGGCTATGCCAGTAGATGAGATTCATTTGTTTTGTGATCCTCTGAGATATGCATGGCTAGTGGAGTTTGTCAATCGGACAGTGGATCAGGCCAGACTCTGGTGACGCAGCTGTGACAGCTGAGACCGCGGCTCTTTACCGCACAACCTCATTGTGCTGAGTCCGCGCTTTCAATGCACGCCAAAAGGGAGAGGAGAACAACAGGAGATATGCCTCAGTGTGTGTGTCAGTGTGTGCGTGTGTGTGTGTGTGTGTGTGTGTGTGTGTGTCTGCGTGCACATGTGTATGTGTGCGTGTTATAAATAATGGGTGTTTCAAAAGCCGGTCAAGTTAAAAGAACACATTTTTTGAGGAGATCTTGCACAGAACAGTTTTGTAAAACAGAGTGGAACATTTTTGGAAAACAAAGAAAAAAAAAATCAGGAAATTATTACTCATGGATTATTCAAGTACACATAAATACAAATGGCAAGAGTTGAGAATGTGTCCAGTTAGGAAGGGTAATAGGGGACCCGAGAAGGCAGGTGAGGGAGCTGGGCTCTGATTTGCTGATGGAATGTGAAGGAACTGGGCTCTAATTGGTTGAGACCATGAGGGCACAGTACTCTGGTTGTCGAAGGACATGTGAGGGACATGGCTGATTGGCTGATGACAGGTGAGGGAGCAAGGCTCTGATTGGCTGAGCATAGGGAAACTGTGTCGTCGTAATACTGCCATCACCCCTGCTGTTGTGACTGCACTCCCTTTTATGATATTTTATCTGCAGGTTTAAAAGGATCAAAGCAGGACTCAAACTCAATGACAGACCCGACCTGGGAGCGCAGCAGTGTTGTCAAGCCTGAGCCGGCGTCAAAGGCCTGCAGGCTTCTATACTCATACAGATTTAAATGGAAAACCCTGACATTAGTGTGTATGTATGTGTGTGTGTGTGTGTGTTTATATATATATATATATATATGTATGTGTATATATACACACACACACACACACACACACTAATGTAAGGGTTTTTAATGCAACATATATTCAGATCTGACCCTGGGAGAGACTCTGAAAGTCTGGATGGTGCTTTGAGCGAAATCCGTATCGGAGAAGAAGAAAAAAAGCCCTTAAGATGACATTGGGAGTATGGCTGAGTGTTGGCGCACACACCAGCTCGAGGGAAGATGTGGAAAAGGTGTCAGTGCACTGGTAGCTGGGTCACGATTGAGGAGAAGGCCTGCCTTTCGCTATAGCACCAGCAGGCTGGAGAACCAATATGGACACTGCACAGAGATTCAGCTCCTCAGTGACATCACAGACTTATATGAGAATAAAAATCGTACTTAAATTTAAAACCAAAATATCTTTTGCTTATTCAGAGACACACTTTGCCTCTTTCCATATCACTGTTGTTATCGGATTGAATGGCATTTCACAAAGAGAAAAAAATACTCACACACAAATGCATCATGTTCATCGGTGCGGACATGAAATGGAAACAGAGGTGGTAAGGGGGTGTCGCAGCTGGGCCCCGTTAGCGGGTAGCGGTAGCGCTATAGCCCAGGGAGAGCTGGGGTTTCTCTCTTCTCTCACATTGAGACTGGATGCAGAGGGAAATAATTGAGGATAACATGGATGCCACACAGCCGGTGGCTATGGAAATGGTTGAGATCAGGCCCAGTCTCCGAGCCATACCCCAGCCCAGCAACACAAGGATGGGGGATGTGTACAAGCATTTCACCCGAAACTCTGATCAGTGCAAGCGACAGTTTGGGGCCACACTGCTGCAGGGATCCCTGGCACCCGTCATTCACAATGTCCTCAAAGCCCACATGAGAACCTACATCCTGGATGGGGAGATGATGGCGTTCAATCATACTGTCGCAGAACGGGCACGGACTCAAATGCAGACCATAGATGACGAGTACAATAGAGTTTATTGATAAAAAGTCCAGCAAACAAGACTTGTGGTAGGTAAACAGGCAAAAAATAATTATAAAAAAAAAAAAACAATAAACCACCCATCAAACAAACCAAACTGGCAAGAAAAGAATAGTCTAGAAAGAGAAAAAAACAATCTGCAACAACTTCACTCAAAACAAACGAACCAATCTAGTAGTAAAGGAGTGGCAAAAGACTAGGAAGAAATCGGCATCAAAGCAGAACGGAGCAGAAAATCAGGCAGGTACGAGACAGAGACAAACTGAAAAAGACTGGCAACAAACAAAGCAACAGGCAGGATTTAAATACACAGGTAACGAGGTAATGCTGCAAAGGTGAGCAGGCAGGCAGGTGCGACTGATCAGGCAATTGGCAGCGGCAAGTAGGCAGGAAGGCAGGGCAGGGCAGGCCAGGAATGAGAGGACTGAAAACAAAAGCACATGGCTGACATATGACAGAAAAAAGAAAAGAACACACAAACAGAGCTAAGAGGCCAGCGTACTGACACATACCTCCATGCAGAAAGGCACTAAGTTTGACATCAGGAGGTTGGTCAATTACTCAGAATTGCAGAAATGTTTCTGCGCACTTTGATGTACTGATGGACAATGAGTAATTGACAAAACATGGAGAGGGGGTTCGGCACTGTTGGACGGACTTGATGTAATCTTGCAGAAAACACTTCCATAAGAACAAAGCACTGCAGTTATTTAGAATCAATCACCAGCAAATGTTTACTCAGGTTTCTGAAACTTGGGCTGGGATTCAATCAAATGCATTTAGTCTCCTTAATATGCCATTCAGTCAAAACAGACTTATGTTTAATCCATATTCAATCAGATCAACCCTTAATATGTTTCCACCTTAATCCCATAAGGATGACAAAATCCAATACACAAAGAAAGGAGTGACCTGGAGGTGGGGCTCGCTCTTTTCGCTTTATAATACAAATAAAACAAAGCAAAATGTTCCACTGGATTGCCTTATGGAAAAAGCATGACATCTAACATTCATAAGTATGTATCAGGGAACTCAGTGAGCCAGAGGAGTTCTCAATTAATGTTTTTTGTCTATTAAATATATCTTTTAGCTCTCCTTTTGACACACTTTGTGCTTGACTTGTATTCAGCCTAGGTCAGTGATAACTCCTGCATTTCACGGTCCTCAGACCTGAATGGGAACCCCATTCTGGGTCTCCCACATTTTGAAAAAGGACTGCCTCGACAACTTTATTCAAAAGCCCCAACTGCACTTTTTTGTCTCTTGTCTGGTTCTGGTAAAAGAGGAACAGGGCAACCCTGTGGCTTCACCCAGTATTAAGTTCTGCGAAACATGGTCACCCCAATTCTGTGCCATCAAGGTAGCATGAAGGGTTAATGCAGCATGTACAGAAATATGTATTTATAGTTTCATCATTATTGTTGTTCTGGATTTAAGGGAAATGATAATTATGTGAAGAATATTAGTTTGAAGTTACACACAAAGAGATTTTTAAAATCCACAGTTTCGGGGTTACTGAATACAGTCATAGTGTAATGATACTGCTCACACGTTTAACCTTAATTAAAAATTCTGTCTCCTCTCATGACATTTTACAAAATTGAAATGGTTACTGAGATTATATCAAAATCCCTCCCTGTAATTATGTTTTGTGGGATGTGGAATTCTTTTTTTTAAAAAAGTGTTCTCCAAGTAGCGCCCGCCTATAAAATTGCAAATTGAATTCCGCACAATGGCCGTCTGCTTTTTACGTATGCAACCCGAATCTGCCACTGTGGCACCTGGCAGGGTTTTTTTCAGGCTTATTGTCATGAGTGTCAGGAATCCAGCATCTTGTTTGTTTTGTTTTGTGTGTCTTTTGAGTGACAGCTCTTGACTGGGACGGTGTGAATTCTCGGAGATTCATTGTCGCGCTCGTCCATGCTCTTTTTGACTGACAAGGTGTCATTGTTTAACAGGCTTGCTGCTGTCCCTCGGGACACGGTGCCGGGCGGAACTTTGCATGTCTTTCTGAATAATTTACCTGTCTCTTAATTCATCTAATCCATCCGGTCTGCAGGATGTGCAGAAACAAGGTGACATTGGAGGAGAAGACATGCCAGAGCCGGGTCAGCTCCCATCATTCTGAATCACCAAACTGCCCTTTGCTCCGGATGAAGAGATTAATGGGTTCTGTGTTTTTGCCGCACACAAATGCTTGACTTAATATCATGACAAAAAGGAGTCAGTCACCAGCTCTCCCACTCTGAGACAAAAGCAGGGTTTTTTTAATATTATTATTATTATTATTATTATTATTATTATTATTATTATTCATTCATATCTCCTCTGACCTTAGACTTCATTTATTATTTCAGGCATTTGCTGATTCGCTGACCATTGGGGGGTTTGATTGGCCCCTAAAAAAACTTAAATGCATAAAAAATACATAAAATATCATAAAAAATATTCTTTAGCACATTAGCCTTGCCTGTATATCACTTATACCAAGTAAACTTGATCAGTGCAGTCAGTAATCGAGCAAACTGGACAATAAAATCAGTGATGCTCATTTAACAGTGGAATGTATGTATTTACATTTAGTGAGCTTATCCAGAAAGTCTTTCACTGCTTACATTTCTATACAGTATGTATTTATACAGCGGGATAGTTACTGAAACAATTTAGCTGAAGTACAGAAGCAGCGCCCTACCTGGGGATGAAACCTGCCGCTATCCATTTATCTATCTATCCACTTATCTGTCTGTCTGTCTGTCTGTCTTGGAACTGGGCTTTCTCTCCCAGTGTCTCCTCCACAGCAGAGGGGCTGGTTTCTGTCTGTGACAGGCCTCCTCTCTCAGTGTCTCCTCCACACCAGTGAAGCTGAGCTGTGCCTGGAACCAGCCTGCTGCAGCCTGGAGAGGCCCTTGGCCCTGATCATGGCCCCACCTGCCTCACACTGGTTGACAGGAGCACAGGTGGTGTGAAACGGTGAAAATGAGATCACAGCAGTAACTGAGACAGGGAGAGAGACATGGGGTTGGAAGAAGAAGAGGAAGAAAAAGAAAAAAAAACTGACGATGGCTTTACAGCACCAAAATAATTTGATCGCATGATAAAACTTGCAGATTGTGAAAACTGCTCATGCTTCGTATGTATGCATTTTTGGGTTTGTGCTGTTGTGCTGATAATTCTCTTTCTTTCTCTTCAGTACAATGTAGTACAGATCTAAACGTGTGTTTTCAGCAAATTTTCTGTCAACAGGAACAGAATATCCACCAGCGGCTAGTATGGTTAGCATCAGTTTCCTAACATAATGAGACTCTATACCCCTGCAGGTAGCATGAGCGAAGTAGCATGCCAAATTACCTCCTGGTACATTTTATCTGAGTCACTCAGCCATGTGCTTCATTTGGAAGTTGAATATTCGTGTAATGTTGAAAATTACTTGAGCAGAAGCTTTAAAAAGTAGACTGAATGTTGGCTACTTTAAGTTTCATTGGGCAAACTCTAAGATTGCGATCCTTTTGTTGTTGTTTTTTTCTTTTTTTTTCAGGATTTATGTGTTTCTATTTGAATAGCTCCTGTTGACTGAAGATCATTTACCACACAACATGTCAACACAACATGTCAAACGATCCACACAGCTGAGAGGCCTGGCTGTATGTTAATTGGTATCATTTTGTTTTACATATTTGTTTTACATCATAAAAATGTGTGTATAATGTACCATACCAAGATGTTAACAAATGAATGGCTAAATTACCAACCAGGCTCTGAATATGTAGCATCCACCCCAACTCCCATTGCTCCCATTGCTCCCCATTTCCTGTAGCTTATTTAAATACAGTGTGGCCCCACTGTGACGCTATTGTAGAGGTCCATAAAAAGAGGATGTGCTAAATCAGTGCTCAAGAAAGTTCGCGTTCAAACTGACCCAATGTTGACCTAACATTCTAAAACATCCCTATTTTCACCATCTGACCCAGTTTTTGCACGTTTACCTTCTGGCAAGTAAATTATGAATTGTGAATTAAAGAATTCCATGAAGAAATCACTGTTGTCACAATAGAAATTAAAACACAAATTAATTTAAATAGCAAAAAAATTGGTCCAACGACTTGAAGCGTTATATCTGAATTTGCATTAAATCGGTGCACATAAAATAAGGGTTTCACAGCGCAAACTTTGTTAATTAGGCCTGCTCACTGCACTTTAAGATCCTAAATTTGGTTCACGTGGTAACCAAGGAAACGTTGCGTTTGTATTTTGGCTCAGGGTTCCGTCGCAGCGGAATCGTGAGCCGCCCCAGCGGCAGGCCCGGTAGAGTCGGCCCCGGCGTCGGTTCTGTGGGAGCAGAGACACGAGCGATCGCACGCCGCGCGGAGGCTGTAATTTGCCGTGACGGATATTAGCATACACAGGTGCGCGGCGGCGGCTCCAGGTGTCGGATGCGCGCGGATGCTGAGATTCCGCGGTTGATGTGCCGGCTGGTCGGGCCTCATCCTCCCCTGCTGCTTTAATCTGCTCTCCGCAGCTGCAGGACCTTCCCCGCACAACTGCTCCTCCTGTCTGCCGCCGCTCCGCTCTGCCGCCAGAGCTAGCGGAAAAACCCCACCCTCTCTGCACCATGCACCACGGCATTACTGTTTTTTTGTCTTTTCTCAAGACCTGTGAGTTTAGAAACAGCAGAGTTATATGATTTATTTATACATGAATATATATGAACACATACACACATCATACACTCATGCATACACTCATGTACTTGCACACACACACACACATACACATGCACACACTTTCATATGTACACATGTTCATACAGATTTTAAAAAGTATGCCTGACTAAATACCTGTTATGTCATTTCTGAGTTTAGAAGCACTGAAAAGTATAAATTTGACTAAATCCGAAATCCAAATCCTCAATTGCCACTTTCTGACGTTGGACATGAGACACTGGCTGGGATTCAATCAACATTTGCCCTTAACTTTGGATCACAGCTGAATAAAAGTGTTGTGCTTTTATATATATATATATTTTTTTCCTTTACAAGAACAGAGGGCCAAAGTTGAGGAAAATGCTGATTGAATCATCGCCAGTCTCTCTGAGAAATGGCAGGTGAGGAGCTTCTATGGTCAGATCTCGAGGCTGTAAATTGTCAGATCGACTTTTCCACAATACTGAGCAGTTAGTCACACATGACCCTCAATAGAAATGGCCCATAATGCTTTGCAAAATGGCTGCATGTGTGGACAGGGTTTGGGAACGACAGAAAATAACCATAGAGATACATTTTAAAAATAAAATCTGGCAAGACATGTCCTATAATTTAGGAAGATGCTCAATTCTACTCCATCAGATGGTGCCTCTCTCAGTTAGCTGGAACTGTTTTTTTAATGGACAAGGGGAGCCACAGAACGAGAGAGAGCTGCTATGAGCCCTCTGGCGCCTGGTGACACAGCGAGTGTTTTACCACATCTTGGAAACTGAAAGAGACGTGCAGGATTACCTACTGGGACCTTAAACAAACAAACAAACACTGAAGAATCCATCCTGATCGCTTGATACGACCTGCATTCTCCCCAATTTTGAATCCATCCAGTTTTATTGACAACCTGAATGTGATAACGAAATTCCACTGACAGGCAATTATTTGATAATTATACACTTTGCTTGCGCAGGCTAAACTTAACAATGCCGAGATATGGGGAGACTGGCCTGCTTGTTATACTAAACAGCCTGAAGCCTTCAAACACTGGCCTGGATGAGGAAATTGTGACAGGGGAAGAAAACTGTTTCCTAGTGTTACCTGGAATGTGTGTAAAAAAATTAATAATGTCAATAATGATCGTTAAGTCATAACTGACCTGCACGCTAAAATGCACATTTCCAAGAATCACTGAATACCGGCGAGTCATCAGCTCCAAAGCATAGATATGATTGTATTTGTGTCATAATTAAATGTTTTTAACAGTTTCTTTCATTAATGTTAGATGCCTTATTAAAATTTCATTCCATGTGTTCTTGTTTGTGCACCTGGACATTTGACAGAGTGATCCAGGTGAGGTACTTCGCTATAGGGTGTGATGACAGTGCCCTCCCTGTTACACAACCTAACCCTAATGCTACACTGAAAAACCAGACAAACATCTCTCTTTAAATTTCTTAAAAATGTATTTATGTATTTATGTTACATTCACTGGATTATCTCCAAAGAAATAAGAGTGCTGAGACATTGTGGAATTGGACAATGGAAAGGAATTGTGCAGATGGCAGATCACCAAGCACAGCATTAAAATGTAACAAATAGTTTTTGTTACATGGGAAAGAAAAAAAAAACACCAAGGTACTACTAACTGTGCGGCCTATACATGGTACACTCTGTTATATATGGAAATGACAGATCCAACAGTCGGGCCTTGACAGGTGAAAATTAGCACCACGATGGGCCCTTTTGCTATTGGCTGCAATGAGAGTAATTATTCTCACTTCCACAATCTGATACGGGACACAAGGTCTGAGAAGGTCTCGGGAAACGTCTGGTCCAAGCTTGTAGCTGCATGCCGAAGAGTCCGCCCTGACAGTGTCATTACATCCCTGGGAAGAGGCAGGATCAATACGGTAAGTAAGGAGCCATGTCTAGCGTAGGTGGAAATCATTCTGATTTCTGTAGTGCAGAGCGACTGATGCACCGGGCTTGCCCGTTACCCCCAATCTGTCTTTTTAAAGATGCCCTGTGCCACCCCGGGAGTCCCTGGGTGCCATGTTTACAATCCTGCCCTCTGACTGGGCTCAGAATATGCAGCAATGTTATGAAATGTACAGTGTTTGTTGTGTAATGCACTTTGAGTGATGTAATATACAGGATGTGCATTAAGACTGCAGCATGTTTGCATGAACACTGGATAAATGCATAGATACTGCATTACCCAAATAATTTATGAAAGGGATGCAATGAAACATGTATATTTCCAAACATAATACTACATTGTTGTGATACTTGTGTATACAGTCGGCCAGCATTATCCGCGGGTAAAGGATTCCAGGACCCCTGTGGATGTGCAAAAACCGCCAATGCTTAGAACACATATAAAATGATGTAATTTTACCCTATACATGTTCATAACTTGAAACCCCACCTATATGTACTACTAAGAACTACGAAAACCCACGTAGATCATATTGACGGCAATATTCTAGCATACGCTGTGCGCGTTAATTTTAAAAGGTTTTTTTTTGGGATATTCTGAATTTCTTCTGAAAATATTTTCAAACTGTGGTTGGTGGATGGCAAACCCATGGATAAGGCAGGCTGACTGTATTTGTATCCATTTTGTATCCAAGATATTTAAATCGATCACATTTTAAATGATGGAGTGTACAGTTCCCTTCAACAACCACTGCGCTTGGCTTTCTGCCCCCTAGTGGTAAAGTGTCATTACTGTAGCAGAGGGCACAGAGGGAGCCCCTTGCATAGGGGCTCGCTCAGCAGTTTGCCTGGCTGTTTCCCCTAGTCACAGCCTGAAAGCATACACTCAGCAGTCTGGCAAGGTTGCTGGTTCACTTGCCTGGCAGAACACTCGGTGAAAGGGTGCCTATTATGTAAGAATTAAGAAGTCAGTTTCAGGTTATTCTTCCCACACCGAGCATCTACAAGGTTTTCTTTCACATCACCGAAGGCTCGAATGGGGCACTCTTGACAGCAAAGGGATTTTGGTTACTGGGTATTTACATATAAAAACATCCTGACCCAGAAAAAAGAAGCACTTGTGTTAATGAATTAATTTATTTATTATGTTCTTGATTCAATCAGGCACACTGAAGGGAATATGCAATTCAGTCACACAGACTTCAGTCTGTTTAAGGACACATGCAATTCAATTTTCGAATGAAAGGAAAACATTTTCCATGTTTTGAGTTTTCTATTCTCTACCTCCCCCAAAAGTAAAAAAAGAAAAACAATTTAAAGCCCGAGTCATATGCACTTTCATAAAAAATAATCTTCATTATATCCACTATAAGATGTGGTAAAAGGGTTTGAGCTTGAGAGTGTATTCATCAAACATTTGTCACTTTAAACTCTATTTTTTTTAACCCCACACAAGCCCAGTGATAGTGCAGAAAGAAATGAATGTTGTGGGTATCTTCAGTTTTAAGCGTTAATGTGCCTGTTTAAAATCTCGATTCCTAATCATTGAAACATAGTCACTGAAAGTACCTCTCAAACTGCTTCCCACCGGTGTTTCTAGCTTCACTTACCATTTTGTTCAGTTCTGGTTAGTGATGGACAGCTGCTTGAAGCATACTGTGAATGGAGAATGTGTGAAACAGTGACATGAATTTGATCACATTTTACTCTCTTAGCTTTCACAGGAAAGCGCAATCTCTCTTGACCTCTCTTGTATATCCTTTGGGTGTTGGGTGTGAAGACCAGCTTAGAATATACGGTAGTGTTCAAGTATATATATTCTTCCTGTGTGTCTGTCACTGCTTCGTGTATGTCCACTGGATCCATTTACTGTTTAACCTTCCTAAAGTCAATAATAATTTCAGTAATCATTTCTTCTCTTTTTTTGGTCTTCATTCATGCTGTGATTTAACTTGCAAACCACTTATAAAACCCAATAATGTGTGTGTTTATTTGTTTAGTTATGTTTTCTTTCGACTGCGATACTAAGCCGGGGATGTGACGCTTCCTCAGGGGACTTCTGTGTTAGCACTGGGGTGCTAAGCTGGTGTAGCTCTGTGTTAGCACTGGGGTGCTAAAATGCTGTAGCTCTGTGTTAGCACTGGGGTGCTTAGCTGGTGTGGGTCTGTATTAGTGCTGGGCAGCTTAGCTGGAGTAGCTCCGTGTTAGCACAGGGGAGCTGAGCTGGTGTGGCTCTGTGCTAGCATTTGGGAGATGAGCTGGTGTAGCTCTGTGTTAGCACTGGGACCTTAGCTGGTGTAGCTCTGTGTTAGCACTGGGTAGTTGTGTTTGTGTGGCTCTGTGTTAGCACTGGAGAACTGAGCTGGTGTGGCTCTGTGTTAGCACTGGGGACCGTAGCTGGTGTAGCTCTGTGTTAGCAGAGGGGAGCTGAGCTGGGGTGGCTCTGTGCTTGCACTGGGGAGCTGAGCTGATGTGTGTATGTGCTAGCACTTGGGAGATGAGCTGGTGTAGCTTTATATTAGGACTGGAGCTGGTGGGGCTCTGTGTTAGCACTGGGGAGCTGAGTTGGTGTAGCTCTGTGTTAGCACTGGGGAACTGAGCTAGTTTGGCTCTGTGTTAGCACTGGGGACCTTAGCTGGTGTGGCTCTGTGTTAGCACTGGGTAGTTGTGTTGGTGTGACTCTGTGTTAGCACTGGGGACCTGAGTTGGTGTGACTCTGATCTCCAGCATCTGATATGAGCAGGGCAGGATATGAGGCTTCACTTCTGCAGACGCCCGCAGGTCAGGGGGCATGTGTTCTTATTTATGCTCACGGAAGTTGGATAGAGAGGCTGTGATATCCAGATCCGCTGCTCCTCCACGTCACCTCAATTTAACTGCAACTCTCGCCTCTACTAAATCTCTTGAACAGAAACCTGAGGTCTTTTGGCTCCACTGTATACAAGAATTTTCTAGAATACTGGGCAGCTGTGAAACATGCATGTTCTTGTTCGTTGTCCGATATCATCTGAAGTCCTGGCACACTGATGTACTGGGCAGATGAAATCTGGTCTTGTCTCTGAGTGAATATTGTAAATCAGAAAGATCCACAATGATCGCCCCAGAAAGTGAAACAACGAAATGGGACAGGAGCAGAACCGGGAAATTTCTTAAACTATGTCAAGAGTACATGGATTTATTTCATCAATCAGAAAACTGCTGCCGCCACTCGCAGTTCGGACAGAAGAAATGGAGAGAAACAGTGAGCAGTTGGGGAAGTTATGGGTCCTGCAGTGGAGTAAATGCTGTAGAGCTGCCTAAGAAAGGCTTACTGACTATGGGGTGGCACATACACAGCCTAGAAATACTTACTCTGTGCTGAGGTAGGGCCACGTACTCAGTTACAAATCTTTGTTTCAGAAATCGTGTGGTGTGCCAGCCTCCAGCTCTCTGAATCACAGTGAGTGTCAGTTCCACTCACTCACTTCCCTTTAACACCTGTGTAATGTGTGCTGAGATTTACAGCAAGGCTACGCCATCCGCAGTTTTGTTGTTTTGCGTCGCCTTTGATGTCTGGAACAAAGACGTTTCTCTACAGAAGTGCCAAAGCTGGGGAGAAAAAAGGGAAAAGGATGTCCCTGGACGTCCTCCCAAATTAGCACGGCGTCCATCGAGGTATACCCCAAAAATTAACGAATTACCTACGGAGGGTTCTCGCTGGACTCAGGAGTAGAACATAGGGCTCACCAAGGATCTAAACTTTTTTTTTCTCTTTTTTTTTTCTCAAAATGCTGGATGCTGCAAAAGGGGTAATTGAATGAAAAAAAAGCCCCAAAATCAATCTTTTCCCCTTGGCAACGGGATCCTTAGAAGACACTGAGAGCTTTCTGCTTCATCCGTATCACTGTGCATGGAGAGTAATGACTGAGAGACATCGCAAAAACGGAGCTCTGGTCAAGCGTGACCAATCAGATGAATGTACATTAAAGGAAGTGTGCGTCTCTGCGGTCCTCGGGCCCTCAGCCAGCCCACCGGCCTCCGCGGCGTTCCCCTGTCTTACATTCAGGGTCTCTTTTTCTGTGTTTAGCACAAAAGCCTTTGTAATTCCATGGCTCTCGCTTAAATAATTCATATTCAGCAGAGTGTGTTTCGTTAATATTTTAGCTAACGTCCCTCCTGTTGTTCTCTGTCATAGTAAGATTTTACAGCAAAGTAGAATCTGCAATGTGGAATAAAATAAATAAGTAAAAAAAAAAGGTCTTAAAAGCCTCCAGATTAACATGAATGATATACAAAGGAAAGAGAAAATAAATACAAATAAATACATCCTGAGAATCAGAATGTAATTTTATGAATAATTTAATGTGCTACATTTAGTAGCATGCAGTAATATATCAATGCAATGGCAAGAATGCATACTTTACTATTATTTTTGCACTGAAAAAAGTATATATATATATACATATATAAATCTTAAGAATCACATAGATTAAACACAAACCTGTCTCATTGGTGACTTTTCCTATGTGATGGGTTAATCTGATCATTTTCAGATATGCAGGTTTATTTTGCATTAAATTAATTCCAATATTTGACTATGTAAATTGAATTCCATAAATGTTAACATACCTGCAAGTCAATGGCTAATTAATGTAATATATTTAGCTTGCAAGAAGGCATTTGTAGCCTTAGTGAAAGTTGCAATGTTCTCAACATGCTATGGGTGCTCATACATTCCTTGATATAGTTTACCTTCAAATGTTGTGTCAGAATTGCTGGTTACCAGTATGTCCTGTTAGGATACTCTGCATGCGGCTGAAACAGTTTATCACTTAAACTTTGTTTTTTTTTTTTTTTTTTCTTTCGTTCCTTGCTTGCAGTACATTTACTGTATTGTTTGTCAGTCTTGCCATCTTCATTTCTTGCATTGATCCTTTTGTGATGTGCAATGGCCATATTTCATGCATCAGCAGATTGCAGGTCCGGGTTGCAGATCCTATTTTTCCTGCTGTAATGCACAGGCCCACCCCAGAGCACTGGGCCTGGATGACAGAGCTAAATCTGTCATAATTGACATGAATATATGCAGTAAAAGATGAAGAAACGTTGAAAACTGCAACAGCTAGATTACATCCTACCACCTTGTTATCATATCTCAACTGTGAATGAATTAGTGCATACTTCTGTAGATATACTTTTAAATACTTATATATATATAGATATAGTTTTAAATATTTTTACTGTTTAAATTTTGTTTAAAAGTTTATACAGTTTAATTAATATGGCCTTTGCGATTGAAACAAGTCTGAAATTAAGTAGTGGATAGATAAGGATGTAAAAGAACATTATAAAAAGGTTTCAGAAGTAAAAAGATGTTTAAAATGTTCCAGTCTGTGTTTAGGTTCTTTGTGCTTGAAAAAAAAATGCTGATAAACTCAGTACAAAAGTAGTCATTTAGAAGGATATGACTCTAAATGTGGGAAAGTGTGACCCAGAATATTTACCAAACATGTGTGATGGTATTTGCATGTATTAAGCATCAGAGAGGAGTGGATTTGTATTTTCAGACTCTGATCAGGGTCTCATACATATGCAATCAGGACCACTCTGAAGCAGGGCCTGGAAATATGTGCAGGGTGTACTAATGCAAATCATAACCCGACGAGCCCCAGCGGAATTCATCAAAACTTCCAGCACCTACCGGAGGCATGAAAGAGCGCCGTGGTTAAGGTATTTGAAGACCAGGTGTAAGCACTGCATTAGGGGGAGGACATGGAAAAGAGAAGGTGAGGGAGAACCTAAAGGTACTCAACAATCTGGGTTATTTATTTATTTATTTTTTTTGTCAAACGGTGGTATCACTGAGGAAATATTGTGCTGATCCGGTGTCGTGTTTGCTTTGGTCATGTCCTAACCTGAGCTATCATCGATGAATTGACCAAACCGATCAAAATTAGCACACCTACTCTGAGAGGATACAGCCCCTAATTACTAAATGTAAGTAAATTCAGGCTATTGTCATACAATTAATGTGATTTATTGACTTGTTTAAAGATATTGAAAAAAGATGTCTCATTAATAAGTTTCATATAAAATAGGACTTTATTTATTGAAATTAGGAATGATTTTTAATAATTTTTTGGTGAAAAGAAGTAATGGGAAGTGAGGTTTCATTGAACCGAAAATGGAAAGAGCATCAGTAAATTGCTGATTTGGACCAATGATGGTGTACAAACTGGAACAGTGCCCTAACAGGGTGCAGACTGTTGGGCCCATCCATACACTGGAGCAGTGCCCTAACAGGATGCAGACTGTGGGGTCCATCCACACACTGGAACAGTGCCTTAACAGGATGCAGACTGTGGGGTCCATCCACACACTGGAACAGTGCCCTAACAGGATGCAGACTGTGGGGCCCATCCACAAACTGGAACAGTGCCTTAACAGGATGCAGACAATGGGGTCCATCCACACACTGGAACAGTGCTTTAACAGGATGCGCACTGTGGGACCCATCAACACACCGGAACAGTGCCTTAACAGGATGCAGACAATGGGGTCCATCCACACACTGGAACAGTGCCTTAACAGGATGCAGACTGTGGGGCCCATCCACAAACTGGAACAGTGCCTTAACAGGATGCAGACTGTGGGGCCCATCCATACACTGGAACAGTGCCTTAACAGGATGCAGACAATGGGGTCCATCCACACACTGGAACATTGCCTTAACAGGATGCAGACAATGGGGTCCATCCACACACTGAAGCAGTGCCTTAACAGAATAAGCCACACAGCAGTCCCAGAGAGTTATATTTTATGTGACAGTTTGATGTTTCATTCATTTGCATAATTACCTCAATAAATATCTCGCAATGAGAGCAACACACAATGTGTCATGAGACAGACTGGCATACCTGGATTTTTATTCCTCCATAAGCAAATATGGTCCTCAGTGTTTACCAACTCCAGAGACACTAAAACAACATTTACATGGGTGAGATCCCACACGGGCAGACCTGACATGTGTGGAGAGAATGGGGAAAGAAGACATTATGATGTCACACATGAAGCCCATTCACAACCAGATGTGTATACATTACATCAAACACCTGTACGTCAGAATAAGTCCCGTATCGTCGGCTTGGCTTCTGATACATTATACATTGGATCACAATGAAAACCATGTGCCAGGCATGCCTTATTCTCCCCGTCTGCTAGCAGTCAAAAAGCATAACTCACCCGAAATGCCCTTGCTTTATAATGGAGAACCCAGTAGCAGTAGTGTGGGATCGTAGAAACAGCATAATGATGCAGAACGCTCATTAGCTGTAATGACAGCTTCACACCCCCTGCACTGCATCAACACAACACCCGTACAGAAACTAAATATATTCCGGTACATTATGAATGGAATATTTTATCAAGATGGGGAAAGACAAAATAATGGAAACACAATGTATGAATATTTATTAACCTAGTAAGAAGTTGCCTTCAGAACAGCCTCGGGCCTTCTTGGAAGGCTGTCAAACATGTTTTGAACTATTATCTAGCAATTGTTTGTCCATTCTTACAGAAGCAAAGCCTCCAATTCTCTGCAAGATGATTTTGGTGGGGGGTAGTTTATGAAACCACTCTTGAATATGTGTATATGGGGGTGTTATCATATCATGGATTTAGGGAACATCTTGAAGAACCAAAATTTCTTCACCAGTGGATGAACTGTTGATGACTTGAAATGACCTGTTTATCCCATGGCCACGCTTCAGCTTTGCAGAGTAACAGCTGGACACAGTGACCCTCCAAAAGATGGTTTCTTGTGACATAACAGATCCACCACCATTTTAAACAGCTGGGAACAGGAAATGTTTGTATCACTAAGTTTATTTAACCACATTTATAATAGTATACAATTATTCATGTCCATCTGAATATTAGCAGTAATATTTTAAGTGCAATAAAACTGCAGTGTATTATTTCATATATATATTTTTTTTTTTATGTAAGGTAGAACCTCTGCAGTTTTCAGCACGTTTCACAATCTCACATTCTCAGCCTCTGAAATCTTCCTCTCACACAAATAAATAATAAAATAATATTAAAATATATATAGAATCAATGATGGTAAAGGATAGCTTGGCCCAACACAGCCCTCTGAAATGCATAATTGAACAGATTATGGGTGAGGCTTATCTGAAGTATCAATGCTGACAGACCCTGTCAGTTATATTCAGCATTAATCAGCAAATACTGAAAATTAAATATAATCATCAGCGCTCATCAGAAACACATGAATGGGCAGCATCCAAATGCCATGGTCATCATTTTGTCAGTGTGTGTTTACACTGAAGGCATTTAAGCCCAGAGGGCAGATTAAATGTGAGAGGTGAGAGGGAAAAATAAGGGCTGGCCAATGACAGGCTCAGACTCACTTTAGAGAAGAAAAATATGGAAAAGCTGGTGAAAACCGTCGCTCTCTAGAGCCCTCCGTTGACCAGTCGTGTGCCTGGAGGTGGGGATTGTTGAAAAGATGTTTCATGAATCCTATTAGTTTGGAGCTGCACTCAGCAGTTATTCATTGACTTAATTTACTTGTTTTAACCAATCACATGATACTATGTGGTAGGCCCGAAACCATTTTTGTTCATGAACTTCATTCCTCCATCAATACCTGGAGGTGAGTGTGTAGAGTATGACTCTACAGGAGGCATGTATGCAACACGTTCTGATGAGATTGCGCTTGAGGTTTGGGGTGGATCACGACACTCTCACAGTTCAGGTGGGGACAAAGAGGAAACATTTAGGAAAAAAAAAGCAGGTGGCTATGAAACTGATGGAAATGATATTGTACTAATGCTATTCTGCTACGGTCTGATTCTTTCCGATGGCAGCTGCCAAGCAGCATGTAGTCATGGCAGAGATCTTTCTCCTGGGGCAGGACTGGTCATTCTGAATATTTGATATCCTGTTTTTGATTAGTTTTGGCAAAATAGCCATGTGTTTAGTAAAGAGTGGGTTACCGTAGTGACTTCATTGCATTTTAATGTTTTGCCTTATTCAAATAAAGATGAATTATAAATGAAATGTGATTAGTTATTTGGTTATTGATGATGCATGTTTTAAAGAATAATTAGTGTAACAATCACTAAAACAGTCTTTGACTTCTCCAACAATGTTTCTCATTTTGTAAAATAATAACATGAGATTGGCTTTGTCTTTCACAATGCAGCAATGTCATTATCATAATGATTTAATATGGGGTGCTCAAAGGCATTAGGCAGAATGAAGTGAAAAGGAGCGCGTTGCGTACGAGTGACGCTGACCGAAAGTGGAAAGCTTGTTAATCATGGAAACCTGGAAGGGGCCCATGATCAGCTGATCGGTGAGTTCTCCAGCTCTTGCCGTTCCTCGCTCACCAGCTGCTTCCCTTTTAAACACACATAATAAATCACAGCACTGCTTCACAAACGATTTCTTCTTGTGCACAGCTCGCAGTCGCAGCCAGGCACAGAGGGTATGCGTTGCATGAATATGTGCGGTTTATGAAAATAACTGTTATTGGAACAATGTTGACACTTCACAGACCATGTTTCATTCTCAATAATCATATGTAGACTAAGAATAAAAGAACGTAATTGAATAAAGGACTGAACTCTCTAACATTGGTTATTTCTGCATTTCACTTAGACAGAGTAACATCCCTGACATGATATATGATATATTATCCTCTATACGCAGTGCGCATATTGTTTATCACATAGTTACTCTGTTATTGAAATGCTGGAACATGTAATTACACATAATTATTGTAAATCACTACAATATTTGATATTCATTCACATTTATAATTCAGGGGGAAAAAAAATCATTTTGATGTAGTGAGGGTAACATGGTGAATGGGCTGGCCCATACATCGAACCTTCCGAACCTTGAAACATATTTAATATTATTTTCTGAAATGGCCAACATATTGTAATGCTTTCATCTTTCTTTTCCCCCCCCTTGAATTGGCCAATAAGTGCCCACTCTGAATGGTAAAGGTATCTACTGTGGGGAGTAATGGCCTGTATAACAACATATTTAGTTTGACCACTGAACAAAGGTTGTCAATGGGCAGGTATATTCACAAACAGGGGCCACATTATTCTCTTAACAACAGGAAAACACTGGAGCAGTGCAGGGCTCACACCAAAGACCAGAGCTGCAGAAGATTATGGGAAACGGCACTGAGGCTGAGGGTCTTACTGCCAGATCCTTCTATTGTGACACTACAGAGGAAGAAACTGTTGAGGTATTCATTCAATCAACACTCAGCGTCTTTAAGGGCATAGACTATTCAGTGAAAAATAGATTTGTTATTGCAACACAAGTTTTGTTGAGTATTTTCTATTTTGATAGAGATGAGGAAATGTCATTTGGAATGTGTTCTTCTCATTCTCAATAAGAGTACTATATCGCCCAACAGATTATTCTTAAAATAACCATTGTTGTCCTCATCTTGTATCTGTATCTGCAATTTTGTAAAGTGTAGAAAGCCCGCCCAATCAAAATCTACCACTAATCTACTATTTTACTCAAATTTGTTTTTTTTTTTACTCACACCTGCAGTATACACAAGATAGGAAAACATGAGAAATTATTTTAGACTGAAGTAAGTCTAAAATATTCCCATACTTTCACTGTCACGTCAGTTATCTGACTTGGACCATGAAGCAACACCACCATGAAAACTGCAGGCTGACTCAGATGGGCCTTCAGATTTTTTTTGCCCTGGGCCTCCTGTAATCTGACTGGTGGCAGTAGATCTCCATGATGCTGTGATTGGTCAGAATCAGGAAATGACCAATGGGCAAAGCACATCTCCAAAGTGATGTCACCTTGGAGTGAAAACCTAATTAGGCCAATAGATAAGGGGCAGAAAAGTTAAGATATTTTGGCCTAACATTGAAGAAGGAATTTTAGCATGGGCTACTCATTGATGTATGTATGCAATTCATGAATACAATTGGTACATACATCATATAATTTTTGAAGGGCATGACCTTAAAGGCATGATCATTGTTGAGCAAACATAGCATGTGGATTAACACAGAGAAATAACAATAATTGTTGCTCTTTTTTTTTCCCGCAATGTCAAGGACAAATTATCCTACAGGTGAAATCAAATGCCCCCCCCCCCCCCCCCCCCCACTTGCAGTTCAGCAGCAGAATCACAACACAATTGTCTCAGCAGAATCTTTCTGAGTCTGTAATGTCTTTCTCTGTGTCTCCAGTCTGCATCCCGATCAGTGAAAACAAGGTTGGTTCTCTGACGTGTTCTGGAAAACGGGCACACTCGTGAAACAATCTGCTTGCAAAAGATTACAGCGCGCCCACGCTCGTTTCACATAGATCTCATCACAGTTGCCATGAGACCAGAAAAAAAAAAAAAAACAAAAGTGCTGATTTTAGACTCCCCCTCAGTCACTAAGGTGAACTGCCCAACACTGTGAACCATATACTTACAAAGAACAATAACATCGGATACGGCATGACAACAAGCAAACAAAAACAGAATGAATATAATATACCCTGAAGAGACATGACATATCAAATATCCTACATACAGCAAACACACATCTTCATTTTCATGTCATAATCAATTAAAATCTGTAAGATTATCCAGCAGTATAAAAATACATCAAATATAAATCCTGCTCCTGTCTGTAGCCATGATGCCTATATGGTTTGGAATATCATCTTTGTATTATTGTTTACAAATAAAGTAAAAGCATGGTATGAAAAAAAGAGTGTTTTTATTTATTTATATTTATTATGTTGTGTTCAGTGTTTGTTTTGTTTTCACTGAGCCTTTTTTAATATCTACATTTACAGATAACATCTACCGGAGAAGAGGAGGAAATGAATTCTCACCCCTCATCCACTGCTCTATCAGGACCCATCTAAGACGCAGTGTCTTCTCCCACCTCCTCATTGCACAGCCTTCAGACTAAATTATGCACAGTCTCCCTTGGTGTTCTGAGAGCTTCAGGAAAAGGGATAACACAAACAAACTAGGCTGAGACGCTCCAACATACAGAGATTCATTGGTCCCTACATGTCTGAACTGGGGGTATTTCAGGAGATTTCCATACTGCACATGGTCTGAATGTATTTAGTGTTAATGTTATATATGCTGTGGTCGGGAAAAGAGACGTTTTAGCAGTAAGACCGGAATGGGAATATTTGTGCTGGCATATTTTCTCCTATTTTTTCTGTTCTATCTTAGGTAGCATAGTCATATGAGGGCATTAGAAATGACCTTGGGTGATGTCCGTATGAATCCAGGGATAATGCATGTCAGTGAGTTTAATCTGGATGCGGTGGTCAGCTCAGAGACAGGTGCATATCCACAACACTGCAAATTCATTTCAGAAATGGTCCATCTTTTTTAAGGATACATACAAAAAAAGATAAACAGAGATATCCCTGGTTATCAGCTCTTTTTTCACCCAGGATCCACACTCAGGAAGGCTGAGTCAGGCTCCTGCTATGTCTGCACACTGTTCCTATCCATGCTCAAAAATAGTGTTTCCATTCAATCATCAGCATTATCATGGGAATACATCTCACAAAAATACAAGTAAATAACTGCATAAATAAATAAATTAATGAATAAATAAATAGTCTCGAACAACAAGGTTATGTTACTGCCACATTGATGACAGTAGTAAACAGGTTTACATTTTTGAAGGTCAAACTCTTCTTCCTTCTTATTATGATGACTTTTGAACCAGTTGACATTGTTGGGAGTAAAGCGCAGACTGACGAAAGAGAGTTACACAGAAATAAAGTGCAGACAATACCTTCCCCCATCATTTTTTTTTTCCATTTTCTCAATGCACCGCATGTGATATAGTAGACACCAAAAATAGGAAACATAAAGTTAAATAAATGCATTGAGCCTACATTTATTCTCAATGTTAAGTACTAGGCAGTGGGGTAGTAGTAGCAGGACAGATCAATCGGACTCTCTTCTAAGGCTAAATGCATGTCAGTATCTTAGGGGTATTCGGGGGTAATGGTGCTTCAACGAAAACATGTCATAATGTGAAATGGTGCTGTTGTGCTTGTGTGTTTTGGGCTCTGTCTCTGAGCGGGTGCATAAAGCAGGCTGGTTTGGATGCTGGTGTGGTGTTTTCGGGTCCCTCCCGGCTGTGGCGGGCCTGTTGTGGATCTGCTCTGTGCTCTCTGAAGGGGTGGCTCATGTTCCACAGCTGGTGAGGTGCAGTTAAATTACTCCACTCCTGGGCTACAGGGAATCTCTGCCTGAACCTTTCTGTTGCTTTTTTTTTCTTTTTTTGGGCTGATGTTGCGAGGCATGGCTGGCAATTCAGTAACGCTGCAGTCTCCATTTATCAAACGGCCGTGCCAGGCCGGGCTGGGCGTAACATGGACACAGGCCGAACGCGGGCAAAGAAAACACACGCACGGAGGAGGTATGGAGCGATAATAATAAACGCCAGCGTTCGCCCGGAGCAGGGCAAGGTTACAGTGACAGAGCGCGCTGTGGTAACTGTCAGCTTTACAGCGTTTCAACAAATCTACTTACAAAAACAACATGCAGCCTGTTCGCTCTCAGCAAAGCCATTGCCACTATATCAAACATGGGCGAAACTCTCAACAACAGCCCGTAATCAACAAGGTCTCTTATTGTGTCAACATATGTCTGTGCTATTAATGTATGACGCTGCAATGTGTGGTTTATTATTTGTAAAAATTATTGTGTATGTGTGAGTGTGTGTGTGGGTGGTGTGTGTGTGTGCGTGTGTGCGTGTGCGTGTGCGTGTGTGTGTGTGTGTAATGAAGAATGTGATGATCAAGATTGTGGTATGATTTAAATAAATAAAATAAATATCAGTTTACATACAGCTTAAATTACATGGTATTAAACACAAATGAATAAGAATGTTATTAAATATGCATTACAGTGTACAAAAAAGTGAGCACTTAGAGAGAACAATGACATAATACAATTACTACTGCAAGAAGAAAAAAAATCTTGCAATAAGAGAGTGTTAAGGAAAAATGAAAACTAAAATTTAACCTTCTTCTTGCCTTGAGCGGTCGTGTTAAATGTTATGATTAGCATGTTGAGCACTGAGCCAGCGGTGCTTATCGTTGGCCTTCCATTATACATTTTCTTTAACATTACAATCACCAAACTGCTTATTTCATCCATCTTTCTTTCTTGCTTTCTTATTTCACATTTCCTTTTGCGAATCAAATGAACACACATACATCACATACACACTCTTAGAAATAAAGGATCCTTAACCCATAACTGTTCTTCATTGATATGGATGTTGATCAAGGGTTATCTGTAAAACCCTATTCTGAGGGTTATATAAATAACCCCTTAAAGATATCAATATTTTTGAAGAACCTTTAAGGGTTCCCCCAGAAGGACAAATGAAAAACCTTTAAAGGTGTTCGAAAGAACGTTTTTCTTCTAAGAGTGTATGTATCTCATTACATGACAAAGCCATTACGTAACAGAACACATCAACAGTCTCATGAACCCAGTTACTATGAGTAGCAGTGAGGTAACTCTGCAGACACTTTATTTATATATTTAATTAACCAGGTAACCTGTTATACAAAAACATGTTTATAATCCTTGAGAAACAGCAGGATATATGTATAAAATAGATGTTAGCGTCATTCTCTTTTGCATTTTATACATTGGTTCAATTAAAAAAAAGAGAGAAAAAAAATTAACATTAAAATGCTCACAGCATCTCAGTCACTTCAAAGCAAGGTTATTCAGCTCCAGTCCTTGAGGGACACAGTGTCTGCAGGTATCTACTCCAGCCCTGTACAGAACAACCTGATTTCACTAATTAGTTCACCTGCTGGACAAAGGTGGGAAACTAAGTAATGAAATTGGGTATTTTGTTCGAGGAGCAAATACCTGGAGACACAGATTCACAGCCCTCCAGGAATTCAGTCGAATAGGCTTGCTGTATTATGCAGTGAAGAACGAAAATGTCACTGACAGAATAGGGCTCCAACACGGGTCCATCCGCTTCTGCAATCCATCAATGAGAACGCACGAGCGAGATGTATCCTTTTGGGACGGCCTTTCTTATACTTTGACAGCTATAGCCTATTTTTTGTATTATTATTTAAGAATGGAAATACTCATTTTAGAATGAATTAACTAAAAAGAAATTGTAATTAATTAATTATGGAGTCCCAGCGGCATTCTTTATTGACCGATGGCTGGTGGCTGGGTATAAATGGTTCCCTCACTCCCACATACTGATTGGTGTCCCCTTAGGACCAGTGATAATCCTTCCCCCAGAAGTGCTTTAACCCCCCCCCCCCCCCCCCACCCCACTCCCCAAACTGCCTGAGAAGCACTACAACACTATGTGAGACAGACAATTCTTTCCCCAATACAGGTCTGTACTACAGAAGGGTAGTTTTGTTTTTGCACATATTGACTTGAATTGATTTGTTTTTTACTCAATCATTAACTTTCCCCTAGCCAACACAGTCCCAGTGGAATCATTTGTTCAGTACATTTCTGGTCTCTTGGACTATACCTCCTTTCTCTAGAGTATATTGCCACTTCAGTTACAAAATACACCCTTCTCCTTGCATTATAAGTCGCTCTGTATAAGAGTGTACTAAATTAATATAAAGTATTATGAAGTATCAAAGGACATGTATATTTCTCACTGGAGTATAATGTGTTAACTGAAGGAAATAACTCTATGGTTGACTCAACAAAGTTAGACCCAATCATTTTTGAGACATTTGGAAGCGCATGACTCAAAATATAGTTTAAGATTTTTATATTTTACTGAATAGATTCTATTACTTTGACAGTTAAAATTAGCTAGTTATTTTCTCTATTTTTTGACCTTTAACCAAAATGTGATCAAAATTATAGTATAGAGTTAGAGTTTATTAAAAACCTCAATCAAAACCAGATTCACATTATCGTATGCAAAACGGATTCTTTTTTCAGCACATTGATAAACATACATACATATATTTCAAGATACAAAACCAGAAACCAACAGAGAGTTGCAAAACATAATCCTCTTAACATCAACAGCTGGACTTAGCTACTTAATTAGGAAATACGTGCCCTGCTAAAGCATTTAATTCCATTGTAGTCCTGAAAAATTCTGGACTACATTTCCCAAAGTGGATTGCACTGGCTACGTAAATCAGTGCCATCCCTATCAGCACTGCTCCTGCTAGGTTGGTAAACGAAGATTAACAAAAGGTGGGAAAAAAGACAATTTCTTCACACTCATAGTTTTGCAGTTCCTTTAAAGTCAGCATTTCCAACAATAATTGTTTATTGTATTAATTTCATTCATTTATTTTAACATTGTTTAATGTCATGGTAAGAAATTTCCTTTCCTGTGAATTTTTACCGTTGAATGGACAAGAACATAAACAAAAATAGAAAAATCTGAGGTGCCAGTATGTCTCTCCTCAACTTTTCAACTTTGCATTTTCTTCCAAGATGTTTTTTTTTTTTTTTTTTTTGTTACTGAATTTGATAGAAAAACCCATGTCCAATGCATTATGACAGGAAAGGAATTTTGAGCGAATCACTTCTG
Organism: Albula glossodonta; assembly: GCA_019788955.1. Lineage (NCBI taxonomy): Eukaryota > Metazoa > Chordata > Actinopteri > Albuliformes > Albulidae > Albula > Albula glossodonta. Next base: position 264,931 of record JAFBMS010000076.1, read on the forward strand.
CAGACATTTCAATGGCAGCTTTTGGGGGCTGTGACTCACCGAAGCTGTCACAGTTTGGATAATGCCATATCCGAGGCTTGAGTCTCTGATGTCTTGGTTACAAGAGCCACATATAAAGAGTGATGTCTTTACCACAACTGAGAATGTCCAAGCTCTGGAAACGGCTCCAGCACTTCAGTAATCACAGCTATGAAATACAGCAGCTGACATTCAAATTGTATCTCAGTTTGGCAAATTAGGTGTTCACTTTAAACGATCCACAACTTGGACAACCTCACACAGAGGGAACTATTCATTGTATTACAATTTCCATTGATAACAAAAAGGTCATTTCTAGTTTATGTTGTGACAATATTATTCTCTGTAGTAAATATCAGCGTTAATCATCATTATATTTTTCCCAAAACAAGAAAAAAAAACCCTCCTTTGATACTTTGTGCTTGCATGCATTCTCTGATAACAATGCACACAAGCCAGAATCATTTGGCAGCTATGGCTGTTCTAAGCAAAACCCAGTCTGGTTTTTCTACTGATAATCTGCTTCCAAATCCAGATCATCTCATCCTTCTTTTTGCATTCCTTAAAAAAGGAGAACCATTAACCACAACCACAGGGGATGGAAAACAACATTTAAAAGTGGATAGAAAATACAATCCTGTCTTTAGCATTGCTTTGTTCCTGATGGAAGTGCAGTATTTTCTCACTGCATTCTGGGCAAAGATAACAATTTCATTCAGGGGGATATGCTAATTACTTCATTCTGTGGAAATGTCCTATTCTGGTTGGGGTCAAGACAAGGTCATGGCACCCCCCTTCCCTTCACCCACACCCCAAAATGAATGGAATACATTATAACACCATTTTGATGAGCTTTTCCACTGAATGTACAATTTAATGGAATTAAATGGCACATTGGGTAACACTGCTTCAGTTCCATTCATCACACAGCCCTACCTGTACATACAAACACACACGCACACACATACACACACACACACACATACACACATACATGCACTCACACACACACACACACACACACACACACACACACACACACACACACACATGCTCACACACACACACACACACACATATGCACACACACACACACACACACACACACACACACTCTCACACACACACACACACACACACACACATAATTAAAATACAGCAAAGTGTTAAGGCCCAAATTAGATTTTGCTCTAAATAATTTGCCTACATACGTCTCTCTCACCCTTGTGTAAGAGCCCAGACACTGGCCAGCCAAGACAGCAGAATTTGGCCCATTTTCTGTGATTCACCCCTTTGCGAATGACATTATATATTTGTACAAAGATCTTTCTCATGGACCTTTTGCTCTGCTGAGGCTTTGTAATCGGTGCGCAGCTCTAAATGAGACACCTTTGAAACCTATATTTATGAGGACTGAGTTCACACATCTGTCTTATTGGATTTTCTGTTGGAATCCATCTTTATGTGATGGGAGAGTTTTATCTGAGCAACATATACCTGAAGATTAAGAGGTGCAGTCATTAATTCCATATCCTAAATAGATGTATTTTAACACAATATAATGTGACTTAATAATAATAATAATAATAATAATAATTATAATAATAATAATAATAATAATAATATTGTATTGAGGTTGTCATGGCCAACCTGTGGGGAAGTTTTTTATGCTGTAGGTGCCCTGCATGCTCATGATTGTTGAAGAGCTGATGCGTAAACAATATCTGTTTAAACAAAAACATGTAGCCTCATGTAATAACTTATTATTACAGAAATTACACTTTTCTAATAACCTGAATGATCCTCACATCCTCACACCTTCATGACAAAGCAGTTGCCTCTCAGAACCACAATTTAATCTGCAAAAAAGTATTATGGATTATCTGTCAAAATATGTATATACAGGAACCTGACATCATATTTATTGTTGACATTAACATGTTTTGGTCAATATAGTGCAATATGTGCAAAGCAATCAGAACAATTAGGGAAAGATATTTGTGAATACCTGTATAAAAAATAAAATAAAAATTAAGTGTTACATTGAAATATCAGTAATACAGTACACAACATAATTATTACTTCAGTCATTTATGAATGTTAAATACATATTAAAAATACATATTAAGAATGAATTCACATATTCATTTTTAATATATAACATTTCTCCTATTGATTTGTTTCTTTCTTTTTTTTTAATTTTCAGAGAAACCATAAAGACCGATGGGCCTCCATGTTCAATGTTGAAAAAAAGAACAGAAAAAAGAGAAAAGAAAAAAAAAGTGCAGAAAGCCCACAGAAACACTTTTTCATCAGCTGACACATAGTCCAGTTTTTTTTTTTTTTTTGACTTTTTGGAGTGTGCCAACTTTTCAAATAAAGCCACTTTGACTATGCGAGCTACAGTAAATGATCGGAAACTACAAACGTAAGCTTTACAGAGGATTATGAAAACATGACTCAGGTAATATCGATGAGGAATCAAATTTTCTGAAAGTACATGGCAGAGTTCAGTAGAGCATACCAATAAATAGATACTTACAGACCAGAGCAGTGAAGTGTCCTGTCCACTACAGCGCACTGTTGTACAGTGCATTCATCAGAAGGTGAATAATAAACATTAGTGATCCCCATAATATGCATGGTTATATTCCTTAAAATAGGTAAAATTACCTGTACACCTACATTAATGTGTTTCTTAAACATAAAAAAATATACTTTGCATCACCAGTTATGAATCACAACCCTTATATTCACCCTACGTAGTTCAGAGAGCATTGAATTTCTGTAATGTGATGGAGTTTTAAAAATAAGGATAATATAGGCCAGCACACCCCCTTCACTGTTCCTTGAGGATTGTTAATTTGTGCCAAGGCATTCCCTCAGCAATTGTAAATGATACCTTCTGCTAGAGTGTTTTATTTTCCTTTAAACAATACTTAATGCATTAATTAACAGTTTTTTTTTTCTCTTTTTATATTATAAAAAAATGCTTTTTTATATATTTATATAGACAAACGTAGCAGTTCAAAATTGGCTGAATGTCGTCTGTTTCTCAAGAACTTCGAGGTAGTCCGGCTCGACTTGAAGTTTCGCCTTTAGTTCCAAGTACTCATTTCTGTTGGGCTCCACGTAAACAGTACTGGGCGCTGTGCTGTAGAGCATGGTCTCTCGTATGCTTTCTGGGTGTAAAAACTGACGCCGGACGTCAAAGCTTGGCGTGTAGGCGTACGAGGCCGGGCCGCCATATTTGTACTCGTAGCTGTTTCCAGAAGGCGACTGCTTCTCGGGTTCAAGGATGCCCCTGAAGAAGTGATCTGCATCTTGGACAGGGGAGGGGTCGTCTCGGGGCTCGATGGTGCTGACACTGTAAGTGGGGCTTCGCAAGCTGCTGTCCCTGTCATCGTCCATGGCATTCCTGTACGTCACCTTTAGCTCATGGAGGTCCCTGTAATCCTCGACGGCGTTGCCTTCCCGTGACCTGTAGATGGGGTTCTTGCACATGTGGCCTAAGGGGTGAGGGATGTACTCGTAGACGTGTCCTGCCGGCGCTTTGACTTTTGGGACGGGTCTGTTACTATAGAGGCTGTACTGGAGGTTGAAGGAACTGACGTCTGAGTTGTTGGTGCTGCTCCTGTCGTTCTGGGACTTTTTACGCCTCTTCACCACCACCACGAACAGCCCGGCAGCGACGAAGACGGACATGATGAAGACCAGCAGGAGGCTGAGGATGAGGACGGAGAGGGGGACGGTGCTAGAGGGGGTTTTGTAGTTGAGTGGTGAGTCTGCCGTGGTGGCCGCGCCCGCGTACGGCTCCTCGGAGGGCGGCGTGGTGGACACGATCAAGTCGGTGTAATCACACAGGAGGTCGGACCGAATGGAACGGATGTCCTCCCCAGCCAGTCTCTTGGGGGAGCTGCAGATCACATCGTTCACCACCGTCCCGGGATTGAGCTGCTCCAGCCAGATCCTCATGCCCACTGCCTCGCAGGAGCAGTCCCAAGGGTTCTCATGCAGATCTATCTGCACAAGCGACTTCAGCTGATCCAACACGCCGCTCACGGGAAGGTTCTGGAAATGGTTACTGCACAGATTAACCCTGGCGAGACTCATGCCTGTAAATATGCCCCCGGGTAAGGTTTTCAGGAGATTGTTATTGAGGAAAAGCAACTGGAGGTTCGGCACGAAGCGGAAACTGCCTGCCACGATTTCTCTGATCACATTGTATTCTAAATAAAGGTACTGCAGGCTCTGCAGACCGAAAAACATATCAGCTGTGAGACGATCAATTAGGTTGCCATTCAGGTACAGCCTACGCAAGTTTGCTAAATCCCCAAAGGCTCTGTCATGAATCAGGGCTATCCGATTGTTCCCCAGATGAAGTAGGTCTAATCCAGTGGCCTCTATGAAATCAGACCTGCGCACCACGGGGATGTAGTTCCCAGTTAGGTACATCTTTTTTGGGTTGTAAGGTTTGGGCTTTAGATCGGAGATGTTCTCAATCTTTCTCTCCTGGCAGTTGACATTCAAGCCTAAGTCTGAGATTTGCAAGTTGCAGGTGCAGGCAGTGGGGCAGTCCAAAGGCACAGGAGACTTAGTCTGATATGCAATTATGGGGCCATAGTTATAAGGGTTGTTAGAGGGGATTCGGGAGGTGGGCTTGGATGCCCTCGACTTGCCGGATGGGCGGGTGCCCTTGGTGGGCCGTGAGGATGACCGCAGCACTGCGGACGAGGTGGCCGAGGCCGTGACAGCCACCTGGGTGGTCTGGAAGTACCCCGTGGTGCTGTGGGGTGGAACGGGTCTCATCTCATATTCGGAGATGGCCCTCCTGGGACACAGCTCCTGCTTGGAGACCTCATCCAGGTCCCTGCCGTGCAGGCGGAAAGGCGTTTCGCAGACCACCTCCCCCACCAGGGCGGTGTAGGAGATGCTCTCCAGCCAGGCCTTCAGGGCGATGAGCTCACAAGAACAATTCCAAGGGTTCTCTTCCAGCTGTAATTCCACCACTTTGTCCATGTGCTCAAGGAGGCCGATGTAGGGGAACATTTTCAATCGGTTCCCTCTCAGGTCAAGGTGAGTCAAGGGGACATAGCGGAAAATGTTGTTGGGCAGAGCGGACAGCAAGTTGTCATTCAAAATCAGCACCTCCAAGTGATGCAGCTTGCTCAGGGCATTCGGTTCTATGTTTGTGATGTAATTGTAATCAATCTGTAGATATTCCAGACTCTCCAGGCCAACGAAAGTGTCATCCCTCAGGACGTCAATTTTGTTGTTGTTCAAGTGCAGCCTCCTTAATCCCTGAAGCCCGTTGAAAGCACCCGTCTCGATCTCCGAGATGTCATTGTTGCCCAAGTGCAAAATTGTAACCCCAGCGTAATTGACAAAGTCATTGTAAGAGAGTTTTTTCAAAAGGTTTCCGGTCAGCAACAGATGATAGGTGGAAAAATGCACTGGGCTAATTTCTGTCAGCCGGACGATCCCTCTGTTTTCACAGCTCACGGTCAGGATCGCATCTCTCTCCTCGCAGGTGCAAAGATTTCTGCAGATTTCCCCATAATTATCATACATCTCTATGAAGCTGAGAGACGTGGCAACCAACGTGATTATTTTCAATATCCAGATATGCATTTTCACGGAAAAGGCTGGCCCAGTTCACAGTTGTGCAGTAGCAGTATGTGATGTCATCTAGAGGGAGAAAGATGCAGGCATTTTCTGTTTAATGCATGAAGTCTTGCAACACATAGATAACTGCATTAAATGTTGAAAAAGCCACAATCAAACAATATTCTTCACAATGTAAAGGCAATTCATTTTAAATATTTAATAAACCTGAAGGCCAACTGCAGATCCATTGCACATAGAAGTACAATAAATGTCCAATGAATTTACGGTTTTACTTTACAGTTTATGCACATTCAAGTAAATCATCATATCGTTTCGCACATAACTATATGATATGAGTAAATGTATAGTACACACAGACCTTTTCAGCATCCAATCTCACTGTGCACATCTTGCAACATCACTGTATGGAAAGTTGGTATCTAAAAACTGTGCTGGCCAACAGTATTTAACACCTAGTGAGTAAATGTACATGCCCAAGGCTATCTGCAAGGGAAGTAAAAAGCATGGATTGATGTGAAACCACGTCCCCATGAGAAATGTCTTCAGTAAACGCATGATGAAATACAGAGTCACAGAATAATTTAATTAATGAAAAAAATACTGTGCCGCCCCCCCCCCCCCCCCCCCCCCAAAAAAAAAAAAAATGAACGTTAGCTACACAATCATAGCAAGCAGTTGAAATACATACATTGCTCTTTCATCACAACAGACTGCGACTGATAACCCGGCAAAGTCTGTTTTTTCGAGATGTGCACAAAACACAATGCATTCCATACCCGAGACGACTATATAAATGTGGGCGCATAACTATTCGTACGCGTTTATTTTGACAATCCATGGATGGAATTAACGCAGTAGAATTAGCGCATATTAGAACACTGCTACGTGGGACTGGGCGTCTCGCCCTTAAAAAAGGTTTGCGCCGTTCATAAAAGCAGCATTGTTCTTCAGCTGGGGGCCTCCAGAACAAACATATCGCATTTGGCAAACAACGTCTACAAATGGGAGAAGTGCATTCTTTCATACTACAGCAGACTTGAAATTCTCTTTTTTTTACTCACCCTGCATATCCGACGACTCGCTATTACCAGCCCAACCTATAGCAATACCTGTGAATCGAGCGTTTTCTTCCAAAATTTTATAAACGCGCTCTATGAAATAACCGATATTCGGGGAATTTGTCATGGAAAATGCTCATCGTCAATCTTGCCAGCGAAAGAAATGCTGATTGTAACAGCGGGGACAGTCATAGCCCCTCATCCTTCAGGCGAAAAAGGCAGAAAAATGATCAGAGTTGATTAAAGCGCAAACGAATGACCTACGTCATTGATTTAATAACCAAATTCCATCTTGATGGGGAAAAATAATGCTATTTTAAGCCTTTTTTCAGTCGACCACATCCGGTTTATGTTAAAGAATCTTGATTCACACACAAATCTCTCTCTCTCTCTCTCGCTCTCTCTCTCTCTCTCTCTCTCTCTCTCTCTCTCTCTCTCTCTCTCTCTCTCTCCCCACACACACACATACCACACCCCCCCCCCCCCCCCCCCCCCCCCCCCTTCTCTCTCGCACACACACCACACACACACACACACACAGGCTGGGGGGAAAAAATCTTTTTCAGTGTTGTCCAATGATGAATTATACTTGGCTAAAAGCAAAGGTGATGGAGGGAATATCCATTTGCAAAGCAGTCTTATCTGAGGAAGGATCCATTGACTTTTCTTCCTTTAAGTAAACGAAAACTCAATAGTCTTGCGATTTAAACTAAGCTGCAACAAAAAAAAAAAAGAAAAAAAAAAAGGGAGCAGGATGTTCGTGCCCCACTTTCCTTTTTAACTGTCATTATGGCAAACATCTTATACTGGCACTGCTCCTGTGGGAACGAAGCAACATTTAACATAGTTCAAAATGATGAAGACCGTAATAAAATAAAGAAAATCAGCATTGAGGTTATTCGTGCAGATTGCATCGACCACATACAAGTCTCATTCCCTCTCCCCAAACCCCGCATTTTCACTTAAAAAAATTACGTGCAATTTTCAACCATTGATGGTTATGAATTTTAATATTTTATCATACCGACACTCTAACTACCCGTAATGAATGTTTGACGGGATGTATTTCAGCACCATAGACAGAGAAGACCACAGTGCCTGTAAGGCTAGCAACTGAAAACGGAATGCAAAGTACTTAGGATGAAATTCAGAAATCTTACCCAGTCTGATTTCCTGAATGCCAAAACATTACACCCATTGCGCGCTTCTTTCCGTCGTTAAGAATTTTCGGGGTTTTAAGCTCCGTTTTTCCTGACTGTAAAATCCTTACAGAGCGAGGTTTTCAGTTCTGTATCCCGACCTCCGAATTTCCTTACAAATTGCTTCATTCAAGCTGGATATGCTGACGGTCAGCCAGACAATGCACATTTCATTGTTTCTTCGAAAAGATCAAGCTTCCATGGGAAGACGGATCAAAATTAACGAAATGATGCCATTATTGTCATTATTCATTGTGTTATATTTTGTCGACGCAGCTACACAAGCAGTCACAAATAAAAAAAAGCCCACCTAAACGGTGTTTTCCTGCCGTTTCTCTGAACAGAACAGTGAAACAGTCGGGGAAATCTGCGCCCCCGGAATCTTCTGAGTGGTATGGCTTGTATCCCGTTGTACACAGATCTGCCTTTGCTCTGTTTTTTGTTTCAAATCATGTGTTGCCAACATCCCTATAACAGACAATCCCTAGCTTGATATTCCGATGCTCGATTTTAAAATGTATAAAATATATAATACATTTTACTGCATGTACATGCGAATCACTTCGTTCAGGAAAATCTACCAAGCTGTGTTCCAACTTGTAGAACTTCCTAAATCTATAGTATAACTGAATCGGTAACTCCTTAAGTCAGCAAGGGAGAATTTTTCTTCGGGCAAAATATATAGTATACAGAAAAAAGGATAATAATTGAACAATCAAGGCAAAAATCAAGAGCACAGAGTTAGACTGATTATCGGTTATAATCATTTTTTTTTTTATTCTCAAAAATATCATTGTATGGAATAAAATACGCCTCTGTGAATGTGGGCGACTCCCTGCCATTGCCCAGAACACAAGTACACATAAATGACACGCGGAGTGAAACGGGGGTATAACCCATAGAGGGCAGTGTACAACACAAAAAAGGAAAAAAAGGGAAATAAATATATACCTTTTTCGAGAATAGATTCCTACACTGAAGTGGGAAGTTCCTGCAGAGCTAGATTTTTTTTTTCTTTTAAATTCGTTGAACAATTTGGACAGGAATGCAATTGATACCAAAGAGATCATGTTTTTTTGTGTGAGTTGAGCCAATCATGGTTCTACCAATTTAACACAGCTGGCATGACGCACAATTCGTGTGTTTTACAGACGCATGAACGTGTGCACGCGTATAAGTGCGTACGTGTGATTACAAAAACAGAAAATTACCTGAACGCATCAATATAGAGGACAACCCTGAGGGAGATTTATGTGGAATAAGTATCACAATTGCCCTCTGTCTCCCTTGGCGCATAATCTGTCAAGGCTTAGACCCAATTAGGCAGTAAGACCCATTTCCAAATCTCTGCGTAAATAGAATTAAATTTTGCATACGGAAGCTCGCATGTCCAGCTGAATATCCTCTTGAGACTACACTTATGTTAATTCAAAAGTCAACTCGCATGAAACCAGCCTCTGCTTATTCCTCCGTACATAAGGCTACAATAAATGATTATAGCACAAAGCTCCAATTAGCCACGGAGATACATTAAATTATCTGAAAGTCTCTGATTGGATAATCGTATTATAACATTACAAGTTTCCTGTCGTGAAGGACAAATCCCAGAATCTCCAGGCCCTAATTGGAATCCAGTTAAAAGTCGCCATCCTGATAGCTTCTCTCCAAGGACTACCCTCCGCCTGTGCTAACTTGGAATGAATCATTTCATCAAAACGGGAGTCATTATCTGATATAATTATCGAGTTCCATGACGGAGAGAGATTGAGAGATGGAGAACGCCCGATTTCGAAGCATGTGTTGAGCCCAGAACGTCTCTCTGTACGGAAAATTCCTAATACTGTAGATCACCCCTGCGATGCCAATGGTGTAAATTACATGCATGGCAGCTTTAGCCGCGGTCTGACGTAAAATTACACAGCACAAGGCGGAGGGTTAAGGGTTATACATTCAGGAGATTGAAAAAGGTTTTATTTATGGTCTTTTTATGCAACGCTTTATCAGAATCTGACAGTTCATATTGTCTCCCTCAGGCATACTGAAGATGCCTATGACACAAAAATGCTGTAATTTACTGTCAAAAGTAATTCTCTGGTACATAAAGGATCTGTTAAAGAGATTTGTGGAATCTGAGAACAATCAGAGGATATATTGAATTTTTTATATTGGCACCGTTGGTTATTGCAACATTATTGTGTAAGTTGAGCGTTAAAATGAAACTCAGATAATGGTACAGATGAATGGACATTAGCAGTTGATTTTATGAGTATGAGTATTTGAAATTGTACCTTCAACATCACAATTTAATCCAAGCTTCATTGTTATAGAACATATAAATTCTGCAGCAGATGACCTTCCAAGATCAAATGTTGTTTTTCCGTCTGTTTTGAGCCTCCTTTAAAGCTTAATTAACTGGATCATAACAGTGGGACCCGCCAACAGCAGTTTCAGTTGATAGATATAACCATATATTGTATTTTAGTAAAGTTAAATGTGTCCTAAAAGTCTGTAAAACTGTATTGATTTATTCATCTATTTGTTTGTGTTTTATTATTATTTTTAATTGAATATGATAGTTAAGAGCTACATACTCCAGGAAAGATGCGGAAACAAGATACAAATCTGTTGCCATGGAAATAACGTTGAAATAAGGGTTCAGCATGTTACCTTTTGTCCATTTATTTATGTCTTGCAAAAAAGTACGAAACATGAACAGAACGCCGTTAGAGTTAAGCTTGGTTGAAAAGAGTCGTTTGATCTTTAAAAGTAACGATATTAATTATCTGTAGCGGCTATTGCCTCTTTAGTGTTCCAATTTTGTGTTGTCATTTGTCAGGTTCACAACTGAGACGTTCTCTCTCAGATGTCCTCATCCCCGACGTCTAGGGATGTGCGTTGATCAGACGCCGATGGTAATTTGCTATTTACTGCCAGTGACAGATAACCAGTCTTGAGAGCGGGAGCATGGGATCATGTATCGCCCCATTAAAAAGTGAATACTTAACCGCCATTGCCCGCAACCAGTTGGGTAGCAGGAAAGCCCTGGTCTTTAAAGTCCAAAACTTCCCCTGATGAACCTCCATAGATGAACTCCAGGTACAAAGTCGCCACTGTTTTGTGTTGCAGCACACAAAAAAAAGAAAAACTAAAAAGGTGCGGAAAAAACCGGTAGCTTAACCTCACGTGCCGGCTCAAGGGGGCGTGTCAGTGGCATTCAGCAGCGCTCCCAGAGACACGTTACACCTGATACCATCAAGATGGCTCTCTCTGCAAGCGGCCCGGCAACTGCCGTCTTTACTGGTGATTTCCACTCCTGTTACTACTATTACTACTACTACGACCACTACTACTACTACTACTAATGATGATAATAATATTAATAATAATAATAATAATGCAATCATAACAAAAAAAAGTATATGTTATTGTAATCATTTCATATTAAAGGATCCATTGTATAAAACATGTATAATAGGGCTGTCTCTTTCAGAAAATAATTTTAAAAAGGATGATATATGATGTATGTCTGAAGAAGATGATTTGATGAAGATAACTAAGTCCTCCCTGAGTCAGCCACACAGAAGCACACATTTTGGATGACCCACATTTAAGCATACATGACCTTCCTTGTTCAGTTTGACTTGCACTCAAGCAAAGCAATTCCTGTTCTCCGCTTCTGAAGCATAGTTACTACAGATAGAAAGACAGGATATGATTCTTTGAGTTGCTAGAGCTTTAAGATGATATTCAACTGTACATTTCAAAAGCACAAAAACATGTAAGCATAACTGAAAGAGTAGGGGTAGTGGCCGGGCAAATGTTGTGTAGCTGTGGGTTATTGGTCCATACAGTATGTCCACAGCCCCCCACCCTCCTCCAACTCATCCCCAACCCCCCAATTGGCTATAATTCTATAGTATATGTTAATACACAAAATAGCGTTGTGTTATTTCTTTGTTTATTTATTTATTTGAACACATCCCATTGTAAAGAACAAACTTGCTGCCTCAGCCCTCCCTGTTACCTGTCAATGTCTTTGAGAGCTGTTGGAGCGTAATCAAAAGCTGCAGCATTAAACCTCAGTGTTTATCATGGCTTCTTTCATGTTAAGTTCACAGAAGGAGTCCCCAGTGAAGTCAAACAAGATTGATTCTTTGACAACCAAGACTGATTGTAAAAGTAATAGTACAGTGAAGAAGATACTTGTATTTCTTTTTTTTTCTTTCTTTCTTTCTTTCTTTCTTTCTTTCTTTCTTTCTTTCTTTCTTTCTTTCTTTCTTTCTTTCTTTCTCTCCCTCCATTCTTCCTTCCTTCCTTCCTTCTTCCTGTTATTCCCTGATCACAGGTGTGTATTCAGATGTGCAGGTGGGCTACTGAGAAGGGCCTGATGCATCTGCCAGAATGAATGAACTAAATTGTGCATACTAAGTGCTGTTCAAAAGAGGTATCTAATCCCCCAGTTATGCTATTTACAATCAAGATCAAAAAAAATAAATAACACTAAAAACAGGACATTTGGGAGCTAATGGTCTTATACACCCATTACAGAGTAATTATTACAAGATTACTATAGTGCACGGAGAATGGAATAAATATATCATTTTAAAGTTTCCACAATGGTGCTGCATCTTTTTATCTCCATCGGCAGAGAGAAGTCATTAGACTGGCGAGTGCTGTAAATGAAGGCCGTACTCAAAGTGTTGTCGAGGTAACATTGACCAATGGATCAGCACACACTAGTGAGATGTATCCAACCAAGTGCTGGATACAATCTATAGCCATGACCGGCAGTGCACCCATACAAGAAGTCATGAATTAATACACATCGCATGGCTGCATGACAGTGATATTCTAGTTGAATGCAACTTGTATTGTTCTCTCATGCAGCCTGACAACAGATTTAGGTCATAATTGCTTGTACTGAAAGTACATTCCAGTAATCCCAACTATGAATACCTTGCTCAAGGAATGCATACTCATACATTTTGTTTGACAGTAATTATTTTAGATCAGATCAGCTAAGTAGTATAGCCGTTTTCCCCTAAAAAAAAAAAAAAAAGAGAAACATGTAGCCAATAAAAAGCAGTGCCATGCTGGATTACATCTGTGTTTGTATTTGTCTGTGTACCCTTGACAGGATCAAACTCAATTGAACTGAAATGTTCTGGAAAACAGATAGGCTCTGCTGGGTGGTGTCAAGGTGAGGAATAAAATACCGGGTGCTGCGACTGTTATCCGAGGCGATGTAGGAAGACGCATGACAAACAGACGCAGTCGCCAGCACTCCTGAGCGCAACGGTATGAAGCACTTCATTCCTTATGGGTTTTTCACAAAGCACCCTCTTCAGGAGCATCCCCATTTCAGCGTAATGGCATGGAGGTTACAAGAGGTCATTCACCCTGACCCCATGACCCCGCAAACACATTCCAAAAGGCAAAAGATGCTGGAGAGGCTGTCGCTTCAAATTATTGGTGCTTACCAGCACTCGCGCTTAGTGACAAAGAGCACTATGAAAATATGAGCATTTTTTTTTGTGTTACCACAGCTTGGTGACAGTCAGGGATGTGGGATTCTTTTGAACATTGAGGGGCCATATTTATAATAATACTTTATTATCACTATCACATTAATATTCAGATATAAACCCCAGACCATTACCTGTGACATTTCAATTATTATTTTATTCAGTTTTTGGCTTGTCCTAGAAATGTTGTTTTTATGTGTGGAAATGTAATTGCCTTGGTAATATGCATAACTATGCTACACTTTTGCATTGGTATTGGAATAGTTTCCATTGATATTGATTTAGTGCAGGCCTAAAATCTACTAAATCAAACACACTGAGTTTCTTTAAAGGTAAACGCATTTCAGCTGAAATAGATTGTAAATTACCACATGTTTGAATTAGTCTTTTCATTTTAAAATATAATAGCACATGCCCTTATGCAGACTGAAGTCGATGTTGATTGAAACTGAAAATGTTTGAATTTAGCTGACAAAATGTATGTTATAATGCTAAATTAACATCATAAAAGATAAACACATCTGCTAAAGCCATTTCAGTAAGCATGAGTAAGCTCTTATTCCGGGCTGATGTTGTAACTGTCATGAACAATTTGCTGCAAAACATTGCCATCAAATGTAGTGTCAAAATTATACTAAAAACAAAATTAACAGCCTCAAAAGCAATGTCATACAATCAAGGCATTAGTGGAAATCCAGTTTTTTTTTTGTGTTTTGTTTTTATTTGGTATTTCATGTTCGGCCAACATGATGTGATTAAATGAAACCAACTTTTTCCTGATGCTTTTACCCACAGAGGTACCTCAACAACAGCAAAAATCAGCCTCAAATGATTATATACACTGCGAGTTTAAATGGAATCTAGAACCATTCTGTTGTGAATATGAGATTTTCCATGGAGTTTCCCAAAAAGATTTTCTTAACAGAGCCAGCTATTGAAAACAACTAAACTATTATTATTTTGATTGCCATTGCAAATGTAAAAAAAAAAAAATAAAAAATAATAATTTCTCTAGTTCACACTAAAACATCCTAAGTGAACCTGCATGCCTGACTTCCTTCTGCATCCAAACATTTAGTGGCATGTTGGTTAGGCCTCTGGGAGGCTCACACAAGAAAAGGCTCGGTCAGGAAGCCCGGATCCCTGGGGAATAACAGGGTTTAACCCGATTAAAGTGCATTGGCCTCATCTCAGTCCCGTGGCATTTTCTGGTTTGTCCGGCACCCGTGGAAACACATACTAACTATATGCTGACTTTGTCATCCTCTCATGACAGACAGTATTGAACTAGTGGTGTACCTGCAGTGTGGGAAGAAGCTAGTTCAGGTCATAACATTAGGAGAGAGAGTCATGTGCTGACAGCCCCAACCTTTCACACCCAACACGAGAGGTTTTATTGCAGGACATCAACCTGTTCAGTTGAGTCTTGGTTAGAAAAGAGGGGCCAGACTGGGGCAACAAATATACCGTGCTTTTGTTTCCTGGATAAGAGGACCTGGAGAGCACTGTGTTATTTTTCATTATGACCAGAAACCAAATGTCTGTTTAACAACTTATTAGGAGATATCAGTGGTATACCATTCCTCGCCAGCATGTTTATATGGTTTAAAGCTGTTCAGAGTAATCAAAACTTGAACCCGAGCTCTGCCAGTTGCCCACCCTTGATCTCAGCCCCTATGCCAAAGTCTCCTCACTGCTGGGTGATTTTCTGCAGCAGTGACTGTGTCATCTACACAGTTATTTTAATCAATGTAATATCATAATTGTAATTACATAAATTATTATACAAAATGACTAGACTCCCTCTGATACAAGAATTTTACCAGCGTGCAATTTGGAAAGATTTGAACTAATTGGTGAGTTACTGGGCTATTACATCAATAAGTGCCTAATTAAATTTACATTGCTGACCAGGATGGGGTATTACTGAACTGTGTAGAAAATGTAATTCAGACAATTTCCTAATCTGCAGGAGTGCCCGTGCTGCATCCCTTGAGCAGCTCACCACAGAATCTCATTCTCCAGCTGATGGCATTTGTGATATCTGACCTGTGGTGCGTGTGTTCTGTCCACACAGATTCATGTACCGACTGACCAAATGAGCACTGTGGTGCAACAGTCCAACCTATACAGCTCCTGCAATGTTACTGCTCACCACTTTGTATAGTTTTCCATTTGATGAGTGTAAGGGTGGGGGGGGGTGGTCAGGGCTGTGATTGGATGGGTTGGGAATCAACACACTCAATTAAAGCCTCAGATACAAATTAATGTGCAATTCACAAGAGATAAAACTGCTTCCTTTCCTTTACTTTCTTTTATCAGAGTTTGTTCTGCATAATATTTATTATATTTTTTTTTCTATTTTATCTTCTTAGCAGCTATGATTGCACCCTTTGAAATGACAGAGATGTTCGTGGTGGTTGGGGGGGCTTTGAAATTTTCCAGCTCAGCAGACTCCATTTCCCAGAAGCCCGCGTGAGTCCTGCAGGCCAGCCACGGAGTTGTTTTCCTAATGATGCAGTGGATCAGCGTTTAAACTGACAGGAGGTCAGGGATCTGAGGATTGCTCGCAACAGGGGGAACAAACAGGACACTCAGGGACTGTCTCGCTCTGACTGATATAGGTCAGACGCCAGTCTACTGCTGGTGGCAACAGAAAAAGATTTCAAATACTTCAAATATATACTTGGGCCTTTCTTTGGATATGCATTCATGACATGTTTATTTGTGTATATTTTGGTATTCATTCCTGCAGATAAATATTTTAGAACTATAGCTGATCAATGGTTGATGTCTACAAAAAGTCATTTGCGGAAATCAGTACATCAGTACGCATGTTAATCTGTTTGTGCCTAAGGATCATATTGGTCCATTAAGATGCATCCCATAATGATCACGGTTTTGTGACAGCTTGTCAAACAGTCAGGGATTCTGTAATGAGCACAGCAGTTTCGTAAAGAGGTCTAAATCTTTACTGAAATGACTCTCTTGCACTGTCATTTGTATGGATGCACATACATGCAGAAGCAATGTTTCCTCCTGTGTGTGTGTGTGTGTGTGTGTGTGTGTGTGTGTGTGTGTGTGTGTGTGTGTGTGTGTGTGTGTGTGTGTGTGTGTGTGTATGTGTGTCCAGGGGGTGGGGGTGAGTTGGCACCACCTCCAAGTACCCCAGTGTTCTGCAGCCATGCTCAAATATAAATGGGTTTGATTTGTAAGCCAGGCTTGTCGATCCAATCTGTCTGTGTCTTATGAATGATACCAGCTGAGAACCAATGCAAGAGCAAAACACATGTGCGCAGACACACACACACACACAAGCACACATAACCTATATATTCTCAGAGACTAATTTCAAAACATTTTGTTTAAATTCTAAATGAATAAGTCAACTGACTGATACGCTCCAGTCAAGATCAATTGGAAAATGACTGCATCCTAAATAATGTTCACATTGCATATTATATTGATAATAATGTTATATTAATAATAATGTTTCTATTGTCACCAATTGTGCCGTCTGCGTTCATCTGTGTTTGTCTTGATGAAGGTCTGCCAAGTGGAATGACAATTATTAAGGGCGTAACAGTACACATGTCTGAAACAAATAATCTAGGCTCCATCCTCACTGCAAACTAAATTATTTACACCAGGAAAAACGTGACACTGGTCACATTTCGTACAGCAATGATGCAGCAATTGAAAGAACAGAAGAACCTCAGAGATCCACACCCCTCAGGATCTGGGGGGGGGGTCAGACTTCTGAAAGCTCTGGATAGCGAAAACTCCGCAATTCCAGCTACGGTAGAACCTCTGAAACTTGGGTGGTTAAGCCCTCTGAATGTGACATAGAAATACAAGTTAAACAATTTAAGTAAATGTAATCCTCCACTAAATGGCACTGATACTGGCACGTGTTCTCTTATTTTAAAATAGGCCCCTCTGATTGTGTAGCTACCACCAACGGAAAAGCAGAAACTTAAATCCTATGCAAGCCAGGAGTCGACACCTGAAAATAAATATGTAAAATGTGTTAAATAAGTAAAATGAACAGTGTGTTAAAAAAAAAAACACTATTCATCTTCCGCTATCAAAAATGAAAGCAATACAAATTGAAATTTGCTTTGGCTAAAGAAACAGCAAAAGTTGGTACATTGTGGGAAAGAACCAGAAAGCTATCCAAGGAAGGTACTGCATAGGTAGTTGAGACTATAAGAGCATTAAAAAGCAGCTGGCTTCTGACACCACAATATTCATTAAAACAGACTCTATTTTCATAGCCTGTAAGGGTAGCTAGGTACCTCCTTGCTTTTATTGATCATGTCTCATAAAGAAACCCTGTTCAGTGGATTTTCCTTGTTCTTTGTTATTCTATAGATCATAAAGGGATAGTTTAGTAACTGAACTGAGCATGTTTAGATTAAAAACGTCAGCAGACATTGTTCCACAGAGTGGCTTACAAAAGTGCAAGACGTAGGTTTAGGGAACAAGCAGAGAGGATTCCACATAGTGAGAGCTGGAATCAACAGGAATACTCATTTCATAAATCTGTAACATGTTATTAAGTAAAGTAGGTAATGCAAGAGGGAAGCAGAAAAAATAGGGTTTGATAATACAATGAAAAATGTAGATGACAGCACATATAGTCAGCCCATAATAAATGAACAGTGCTGTCTGTAACTGAAAATGTTCCTGTATTATCTCAATCATACACAGACATGCTGTTAACTCAGTGGTAACTTTGAAAGTTATGTGAATAAAAAGGTTAGCTGTTTCCCATGAATCACTCTTTCAGTCTCCAAGTGTTCTCTCTGGACACAGTTGTATTTACACAGTATTTTATTTTCATTACTGATTTTTGAAGATGATCGATACAATGGAGACCAATTTTCTCCTGTAGTGCTGACACACTGCCATTGAATAGGCCTCCAAGGTGAGTCCATGAGTGGACAAAAATTGTACTGGTCCTTCAAATGTTCTATTACCTGTCTGCATTGTTCCACAACTCTTGTGTACCGTCTAGTCACATTCCCCAAGAAAGTGCAGCCATGCATCAAAACAAGTAAACAAATAAACACAGAAACACACACATAAATGCATAAATAGTTTGCCTGAGTGTTGTACATAGATTTATGAATAAAATTTGGATGGGGTGGCAGCGTATTTCTTTGACAAGCATCAGCGATTGTGACATTCAATATAGTTGACAATGTAATGTACGAGGACTTAAATGTTGATTGTATGTTGGTAATTAGACAAATTAAGGATATTTTCATTCGTATCTTTATGGTTTTGAATAGTCAAGGAATGCTGTTTATATCTGTCTTACCATACTCTTCTTTATCTTCCGCTGACCTTGGAAACTGCTGTATTGATGAGGACAATAACGCTGGGTGATGATGTCAGTGATGACAACGATACGAGACAGTAAGTTGGTATTCAGGTCAAGGGTACCTTGTCAGGCGCATAAGAAATGAACATTGACATAGGACAGTTGCTGCACACACAAAAGCTTAAAAGTGCACTAAAAATGGAATGCAGAATGAAAGGAATCCAGTTATGCGAAACGGCAGTATATCCACTCAAACACGGGCAGTGACACATAATCAAGGTTTCAATGTCATCTGACGACTGCCTGGGACTACTCAATGAATAGGCCCCTGATTGTATATGAATATAACCCTTAGCTTACTGTCAGACTATGTATGAGCTTAACTTAACTTCTGATGTGGTACGACTCTCACAAACTTTCCGCCATGTGCTCTGCTAGTAAATGAATGGTTAGCTACTAATTCTGACATATCTCAAAAAAGAGATCGGTGTGTAAACTGATAAAGCACCCCTCCCAATACTAGGACAGAAAAGTTAACAAAATTGTGGAGATGCACTGTCAAAGATTGAGCACCTGTGTCTGCAGTAAGACGGGCTGAAATACAGGTGACAGGATGCTTGACAAGGATTCCCACCCACAAAGTTCACACACCCTTCTTTTTTTGTCTTATTCTGAACTCATAATTTCCACTACAGCAACCATCTCCATCTGCACTGAGGAGGGAGGGGCTCCATGTCCATCGCTGTGCCAATCAAACTTCTCATTGCCCCCAATGAAGCCACATGACCAATTGCAGCTTGCCTTTTCCGCCCGAGCATAATACCTAGGCAGTATATTCTCGGTTCACGTTTTTGGAAAACAACATGTGCCTTTTTAATGCCGTGAACTCCAGTTTACAGGAGATCTACCAGGTGATCCATTTTGGGTAATTTGCACCTGCCACATTTGCACCTGCCACATTTTGGGGTGCTGAAAAATTATGATTACTTCACAGATTCAAGCAAGCTCCTGTCCTCTGTGTTAATCGCGGGATTTTGGGTGAAGAGGAAAGATGCACACAGTGGTAACAACCCACAGCCATTGGCCAAGGATTTAGAGCAGGACGTGTTGGGGTTAAAGGACTGGGTAACTGGGCAATTGATGTCTTTTTATGTCTCTCTACTTGAAATAGAAGACCCACAGGTTCCTGTATTGTATTAAATATATCTTTCCAAATATACACCATATTTCGAAATGATTTGTTTTCTACGCACGTACCTACAGGTTGCTGGGTGGCCAGGGGTAGTGTATTTAAAATAATGAGACTGATAAAGTTTGACTGGCCTAACTGCTGTCTTTCCCCTGGCGAGGCTGAGCTAGTTGTTGCCGTGCCAACATGGACGTGGCCATAGCCTGCATTGTTGTGGGTGGGATTTGAAAGTTCCAGGTGCAGGTGTCACACCCGCAGCACAGATTTTGGCCTCTACTCCTGCAGTCAGCCAGAGGCCTCCTTTGGCAGGAGGAAACACACCTGCCATTACCACTGAGGGGGATCTGAATGATTTTACACTAATGCTTTATGTTTCTGTCTTCAGAAACTGTCTTGTTTAAGACATCATCACATTCATCATTACCACATTTCCCATGATCAAGGAACTATCTTTCAAGCATATAATTATTATCTTAGAGTTACAGTGCACTTGGAAATAGATTCTTTTGATCTGCAGTTATTTGGTTTCAGTGGCTATATGAAGAGATGGGGAATTCAATGGGATCTTTGGTCCTACGATAGACAGGGAGAGGGAAAGAGTGCATGTTCGTGTGTGTGTGTGTCCGTGTGTGTGTGTTTGTGCGTGTGTGTGTGCGTATGTCTGTCTGTCTGTGTGTGTGTGTGTGTGTGTGTGTGTGTGTGTGCATATGTGTGAGTGCAAGTGTAGGTACTCTTGCTTTATGTAATGAATGGATCCAACAGTATATACTGGATAAAATCTGTAGATTGGTTTGATAACAAATTTTAATTTGATTTAGAACAAGAAATGGAAATATTTCTCCAAGAATTTGTGAATCAAAATCATTGATATCTTGATGCGGAAATAAAATAGGTCCTTTTGGTAATTGTGTACATGTACAATAAGAAATATAAGTGGGTTGAAGGGAGAAAAAAAAAAAAAGCAGAAAAAAAAAGCAATAAAATACCCTGAAGGCTCAGGAGGTCAAAAACATTCATGGTGATTTAAATCAGTATGGACTTGTTTAATCCCCAATTTCAGTCATATAATACACCCAGTAGAGCCAAGAATACAATTTATTATTATTATTATTATTATTAGTATTTTCTCCCTTGATCCTGCTTGGGAGTTTGTTTAATGGTTTCTGTTTTGTGTTCACTTCACAATGATTTCTGCAGCATTTCTTTTCATCGCTGAGCAGGTTGAAGAGTTCCCAGCCTGGCCTCTAATACTTCATCCGCAGCTATGGAGCTTCATTTGTGTATTCCCAAAGAGAAAACGAGGCCAGAAAAACAAGCTGCAGCACTTGCTTTTGTATTCATGCTCTACGCCACCATTTCAATAACACGCAATTAGCAAATTGCTATATATTCAAGAACGCTTTTATTATTCTCTTCATTTGTGAACATAAAGCATTTCAAACACAAAGCTGCCGCCTTGAAAAATGTGTCGGATTAGAAATCTTTGCATATTATTTATTTCCCCTTGTAGTTTTGATACAGTACACTTGTGTTAATGGTTCTCCCTGAAATACATAATTCACAAGTTATTATTTGGTTCTGATGTTCTCAGAGCTAAAGCTAAATATTTTAAAATACATCACAGAGGTGATGTCGACATGATTTCAAAGTAATTGCAAGCGAAACAACACCCTAAGAAATGGTTTGACTGGAGGTCAGACTAAGTGAAAAAAATAAATAATACCATCTGAAATACACATTACTGAATGTAGAGAACATGTCAATGTAGAGACCTCTATTACCAAATAATGATCCAAAAAAGTGAAATAAAAAATATGCTTAGATGTGAGCTTGCACAGTTTAATGGAAAGTATATATGAGAATTCAAACACACCTAAGATGAAAAAAAGAAATACTCAAGACAACCTCAGCCCTAAAGTATGCATACTTAATAGTGATCAGAACAACAGCAATGCAAGATGTTTACAGTCTTGACAGACAGAAGTAATTCAGCAATGCATCAGTCTGTCAGTCAAAGAGCAACAGTAAAGAGTGTTTCTCGCTTAATGCTTCTGCCCAATCTAAGCTAATATGAAGTTAGACATTAAAGCAATAAAACGTAATCTGCCTTCACCTGGGTCTCGTTAATGTGTTCCACAGCCTACTGCGCCCCAGACTGAAAGAAATTCTCCGTTCTGACTCTTTATAATGCTTTCGTGTCGATGCTTTCACATCGGCGAGTGGTTATCACAGGGCCAGCCCTGCCAAACATGATAATTTGGCTGGGTGTTTCGATGTTCGTTTCGACCTATGTGCAGGCGCTTGCTATTTATGATAAAGTCTCACTTACTGGAGCATAATAACATATTTAGATAAAGCTTTGCAGTGTGCGTCTTTGAATAACTGGAGATGCCTTTGGCATACAGGCCCGTATTGAGATCTACGTATAAGAGCACTTTCTGTGTAACTCTCCCACTCTTTTAATCACAGGTCAGAATTTGGGTCATGATAAATGAATATACAAGAAAACGTAAAAAACCATTTTACATAAATTAGGCCTTGTGAATCTACAGAGACTATTTTTCTATCAAGTCTTCCCCCAGACCTAGCTATTACACAATAGACCGTTTCTTGAAAATTAATAATTGTGTTCTCACAAGATTTGACAGACTCCAGAGCATTACACTTAATGATTGCATTTACTGGAATACACTTAACACTGTATGACAAGATCATTCTGTAGCAAGTGGAGGTAATTGTTTTTGAAAATTCTCCAGAGAAATGTCTGGGTTCAGACCTTTTCCCATCCAATCACCCCTCCCTCTATACATATCATTGTAGATGTTTCCTTTTAATGGATGCATTTTAAAATGTTAAAATGTATTATAATTGACAATCTAAATTATGAAACAGATAAAATTATTAGCAAAACTGTAAAATACAGTTTTAGGGAAAATCTGGATAGTACTATACAAAGCCAATACTGAGACCGATACTTGTTTCTGGATCTGTACCTTTCCTTCGCACTACATTTGAAGACCAGTTCTTTTGAGCCACATTATTCTCACTTTTATATGTAATGAGTGGAAATGTTAATATTGGCACTGTGTGGAGTTAGCTCCAAATGACTTAGGGCCTAATTCAGACATGTGCCTAAGTGCTTTTTCTGCGTAACTTATCATTACCAGAATGGGATACTTATGCGGAAAATGCAGTTAAAAGCAGGTCTGAATTCAGCCCTTAAACAGTAATCACAACAATCACAATCACAACAGTAACAAACAGCCATATGACGGGGCGGACATGGAGTTCTGTGGAATGTGAAGAGCATAACTGTGTGAAGGGACTCAAACCCGGACCTATACCTCCACAGACAAGTGACATCACCACATTTGTACAAAGCCAGACTGCTTAGAAATTCAGAACATCTTGCTGCATATCGTTTCCTTCCTTCCAGACCATTGCTACCGTGTCGGACAAGTATCCTTATTATTATTATACAATAACAATAATAATAATAATAATAATAATAATAATAGTCATAGTAATAGTAATAATAAGTAGTAGCATTAGTAGTAAAAGTAATAATGCACTACACTACACTGTCATTAGTGATCATTTGTGTTTGTGGTTTACATAAATATAAAAACAATGACAAACCGCAATCAGGACGGTAATCACTGTAAGCAGCAGAGTTGTACACTGTCAGAGTGATTTTGAATTTTCATCAAAGAGAACAGGCAAGTTAACCACTTTGCATAAGAATTTCCAGAAGGAGGGCCAGACACAGTCACTCTTCGGTGGTGGGGGAAGGGGGTGATGAATTATGACGACAGTTTTGTCAATTTTATATTTATTTATGTATATATATCTTTTTTTTTTTTTTTTTTTGTCGGAGCATACCCAAAAAAAGGCTATGTTATATATAGCCATCTTTAAAGGGGATTTAGCCATGAGTCACTTCCACATTGTTCTCCTCATTGATTGCAGGCTGTCAGGACTCATTCCCAATGGACTGCATTAGCATACCATTACCTTCTAAGCTTTATTTTCCAGCTCAAGTCAGGGGGATGAGCAGACGGTTGCTCTGTAATCCAGCAGCGAGCTGAGCCATCCCCGGGCCCATCATAAGGGCCGCTACCGTTTGCATGAGCTACAGTGAAGACCTGCACGGCCATGTGCACCGCTGTGTGGAACCAGGGGAGGAGACTTACTTAAACGCAATTATGTCATTGCTCTTGTTTTATATGAGCTACGTATGAATGTATGGACGTACTTGTAAGAGAGGTAAGAGACGCAATTCTTGTCTCTTTTACAGTAATACTTCCTCCACTGACGCGAGAGAAGATGAAAAGGGAAGATGGAACTCCCTATGTAGGTAACTTATGTAACATGGAACAAGTAACAGCATTGCTGCATTTGGTCCTCAGTGCTGTGAGCCAGCAAAAAACCCATGACCACCCCATAACCCTCCAGCACACGGGCTGTGCATTCATGAGTGAGAATGTGAGGTGCACAGCGTGGTGTGCATTGGTGAAAGCTTTCCTGGCACTGCTTTTTGCATGTGTAATGCACTGGCCACCCCTGTTGGAATGACGCCCTCACTCGCAATGCCTGGATTGGCATGTGCGTCAATGGGCTCCACGGCGGCATACACACACACACACACACACACACACACACACACACACACACACGCACACACACACACACACCACGCACACACACAACACACACACCCACACAAACACACCCGCACACACACACACACACACGCACACACACACACACCCACACACACACACACACACACACACACACACACACACACACACACACACACACACACACACACACACACACACGCACACACATTTATACATGCCACGTCTTCCTCAGCACAGAGTGACTCTAACAAAGGGGAAAGCTCCCTTAATGCCCAAGCCATACAAAGTGACACATTTTTCTGCTTCCCATTTCTGTATTTTTTTTTTTTTTAATCTCATATAGGATATGCTCGGAATGTAAACAACCACCTTTCGTGGACTTTGCCCTGTAACTTATGAAAAAATGTAAGGCATATATTATAACTCAAACAACAATGTACATATGCTACCAAGTACATGTCAATCTTTATCACACAAGCTAATAATAACAATGACAATATATCATACAATCGGCACAGGATTTACATAAATATAAGTCTTCAACAAACATGCATCTTTTGTGAATGATGAATTCATTTTTTTTATTTATTTGAATTTGTTTTCATGGCCTCTGAAAACCAATTTTGCTAAACATGCAGGTCATGAATCAAAGCCTGCCGTAGCTATGGTACATTAGATAATACCCCTGTTGCCATCGAACTGGCACAGTATGCAAATGGTCTTATGCTATATGTACAAT
>JAFBMS010000076.1:292761-362761 GCA_019788955.1 Albula glossodonta
ACAGCCCCTCACACCATGCCATCAAAACTCCTTACCCCGTGAATAACCCAACCTTTCTGTCCATGCAGTTCAAACAGTTCATGCATGTTAGCAATCTCATATTAATTTCTGCTGTTGCATGTGCAACGTTTAATAGTATTTTACCTTTTAAGATTGTCATTGGAGAACAAGGGGCAATGGAGAAAGGAAGAAATTCATCTATAGCTGGGACTGTTTGAGGTAGTAAAACATTCTGAAAAAATGGCGACACCTTTGTCCAATACAGTGCATGCAGTCTGCATGACAACACAACTCCAGAAACAAAAGTTATTCCATGTTTCAAAGAGCATGTGCAAGTTTAAAACCTTCAGAAATGTGTAAATTGTTGCAGTAATGAAATAATGAGTTGGAGGAATAATAAACACTTTAAAAAGTGAGGGTAATAAAGTGATTACTACAATATTTTATAAATCTTGCCCTATTAGCTTTGTGAACAGGTTGTTGATAAGAGTATAGAATAAAATAATAAATTAAATTAAATGTCATTTTAAAACCTTAGCTTGGGCTTGGGTTTAATGCAGGTGGTATTTTTCTAAAAGAAAAAAGAAAAAAAAATCCCCATTAAAGTACCAGAGATTTACTTTGCAAATAGCTTGGCAGACCTCCAAACCATTTTTCCCTTAATTGAGGTATTACTTGGAGTGAAAGGATAATATTTTATATTACAGGAGCCCTATCCTTGTGTATTTACAAGGACCCATGGAGATATCACATGTGCCTGCCTTGTAATTACACAGCACTCACTGCATGTAATATATTCTTCAGTATATGTAATTGCACCTGTGCCTTTATATCAATAGTCATTTTATGTATATGAATATTCAGTAGCAGAGCCAAGGAAAATGACCAATTAAAAACAGTCACACTACTTCACATTTTCAATACGCCTTTGTTTTTGACCACACAGGCCACATGCAGTTTTTGCAAATGTGTTCTCTCTCTCTCTCTCTCTCTCTCTCTCTCTCTCTCTCTCTCTCCTCTATCGAGTCCTTGCCCCACACGAGCTGAGCCGTGTGAATGTACAGTAAACATCTGTGATTGATGTGCTCTGAAGCTTTGTTTTGTTCTGTTCTTTGAGGATTACTTCAAGCCTGAGTTGAAACCCCCGATGACGCTCCTAGCTTTAGTGTTCTAGACTGAAGTCTGTTGCTTGCAATCACCTACGCTTTTCTGGGGGTGGCGAGGGAAAATGCAGAAAGGATTGTGATTTCATTTCTCACGATGACAATTTTCAGTCTGATTTTATTTTTGTGGCAAGGTCAAGGCTTAGTAATTGCCCTGTACCATAAGCATACACACACACACACACACACAACGCAGTCACACATGTGACTGTCTTTGTGTAGCACATGCACGTGTGTGTATGTATGCATGGGTATTTGTAATGCTTTGCTGAAATGCTTGGTTTAAGAATAGCCACGTCCGTGCTGTAGTGGGGAATATTGATCAGTTGTATCTAATGGTTAATTAATCTTTGCATACACGTTTCCCTTTTTGAGTGCATAGTGGTTTTAATCTGCATTTCACAATATGCAAATCTCACATAGAATGAAGCAGCATACATATCCCCCAATTTCATTTTTTGTCATTTATTCAATTTCGAACTCTCAACATGTCGTGGTAGAGTGAGGCTTAGTGACCTCTAAGACCTCTCCAGTTGTCATTTTCCAACAACACATTTGAATCAAACAGATCATTTGTCTGTCATAGGATTGATTCAAATAAGTCAGTGATTGGCAAGACGCTGTAGTTCCACCCTCTATGGAGAAGTATTCCCACATCACTGTTGTCAACAACACATGAGAGGAATACCAAGAATCCATGTTCCCTAAGAGAGATTAGCTCCTCTTGAATTATTTAATATGAAATATGTGGGTTTCTTTCCTGTGTAGTATTCCAGTTGTTTCCTATTGTATTCAGTGTTGTATTCACTGAACATCCTTTGGGACTAACATCTGACAGAAGTTACATTTGGATATGGACATCCTCTGAATAAATAAACAGACAAAGGATGTATGTCAGTTAATATGTGTTTTTTTCTCCAAAAGACTGAATATGTTCCATCCTTGTTTGCAGTTTCTGTCTTGTCCACAAAATAAACAAACTAACTAACAAGTACAATGACAACCCGTTTGGGCATTGCCTGCATAACGAAGCGACCAAGAGAAGAAAGCATGTTCTTCAAAAAAATAAATAAATAAATAAAATGGAAGTCCATCTCAGTCCCTACTTATTTTTATTATTTTTTTTTTTTTTGTAAATTTCAGTTCCTCAGAGCTGGTACTGAGGTGAATGTGACACTCTCTTCAGCAATTCTGGAATCCACGCACAGCTGTTGTTTCGCCTCTGAAAAAGAAGAAGAAAAAACTGCTCAGTAATCGTTGAATAATTTCCTAAAGGGCGGATTTGGTTGACAACTGTGTCTTTCCCCGAAGCCTGCTCTATGCCGCGTGAGGAAGCTGCTAACTGCCGGAGAGATTTACAGGACTCCATGGGTGCTCAGGATGAAGTTTGAATTTGTGACAGTGCCAGGACATAACGCTACTTTTGCCATTCTGTTCTTGTGAGAAAAGGATTGACAGAAAATAAGACGGGGTTATCTCATTAAGGAGTTGTGCCACCATTTCCCAGCAGAAAAACCTCAGTCCTTTTGGGAGGGATGCTATCCCTTATTTGGGGTATTGGACAATTCTTCAGGAATGAAACTCGCTCTTCAATCAGCGTGCATGTCTTTCTGTGTTATTGTCTTGAAATTAGAGAACATATTCTTAGGAAACAGCTTTTGCATGGACACTTAAAGCATATCTTACACACTAAGGAATAAGAAAGCATCAGTGATGTACATTTATTACCCAAGGAAAAAAGAAAAGAAAAAAAAAACAGCTGAATGTTTAATATGCCTCACGGTAACTGAAATGAAGTCTTTACTTCATGGAAGACAGTGGAAGAGATCAAGGTGGATATAAAAAAACAGTGTCACTTCCCTGTGGCATAGCGATGGGCGGGCTGGGGGGATACCTGACAGTACCTCACCCAGAGGGGAGCAGGGGGGTGGGGGGGGGGGGGTGAGGTACTGTCATGTGACCCCCTAACCCACCCAATGCTAGGAGGGTTAGGGGGTGGGGGGTGGAGGGTGAGGTACTGTCATGTGACCCCCTAACCCACCCAATGCTAGGAGGGTTAGGGGGTGGGGGGTGGAGGGTGAGGTACTGTCATGTGACCCCCTAACCCACCCAGTGCTAGGAGGGTTGGGGGTGGGGGGTGGAGGATTAGGTACTGTCATGTGACCCCCTAACCCACCCAAAGACAATTCTATCTTTCTTTCTGTCCCTCTCCCTCTATTCTCTTTCTCTCTCTCCTTTTACTTTCCATTATCCATTCATTCTTTCACTCTCACTCTCATCTTTTCTCTACTTGCTTTCTCCTCTTTCTCAATCACCATCATCTCTCTCATTCTTTCTCTATTCTTTTCTCTCTCACTTTCTATGTCGCAATCTCTCTCACCATTTCTGTTGCTATCTCTCTCCCTCTTTCTCTCTAGGGGAGAAGGATTGAAGTTCTGAAGATGTTTATGAGCACAGATTGATTCGGCTGCACTTGGAGGGTTTAGTTGACAAGGTG
Organism: Albula glossodonta; assembly: GCA_019788955.1. Lineage (NCBI taxonomy): Eukaryota > Metazoa > Chordata > Actinopteri > Albuliformes > Albulidae > Albula > Albula glossodonta. Next base: position 296,422 of record JAFBMS010000076.1, read on the forward strand.
TCTGGCCACTTGTCCAAATGGCAGTGGCTGTTCCTTACTGCAGCATGACTGATTCTGGGCTGAATTAGCATGTAGCAAATTTTAATGCAATGCAACTCAACGCAAAAAAAAAAAAAAAAATCATGGCGCCTAACCTCCATGAATTCTCAATCACAATCACAGTTTCAGAATCACAATCTTTGCTCCTTTCTCTCAACACAAACGGTCATTTGCCCATCCTGCGAGCAAATTTGACTCCTGGCTCTATCTATCTCAGTGGCTGTTTATATTTAGACAGCACAGGAGGCATACTCCTAAAGCATTTGGGATCAGGTTTCCTAACTCTGTAACTTGACGTTATCCATTACGAGCGAAGAGGTGAAACTGATCATAGTTCGGCGCTCCTCTCTGAGATGCCTTATGCTTTCTCTAACATGGCCGCAGCTGGGCTGAATTAGCATGTAGCATGCTGTGGAGAGCAGGGGTCAGGGTACTGGTAAACACCTGTTTTTGTTAAAGCAGGAACAGGTGGACCGTACTGCTTCAGCAACATTACACCATGCTGCCCTGCTGGCACAGCTAAATACCCTCACTGTGCAACTGTGCATTGTGGTTGCCACTGTCAAACAAACAAACCCTTGGGCATGCAACAATTATTTATCAAGACAGTAAGGACAATTGGATTAAAAATATGTAAAAAAAATACATTAGATATCATTTGATAAGTTGCTAATTACATAAATTACATGCAATTTTGATGCAACTGATGAGACAAGTTTTCTGTTTATACATTAACCTGATCAGAGCTTAATTTTTGTTGGAGACATCCAGGACTCCTGTCCTGGTGCATGGTCTGTGTTTTTTAATATATAATTTTCATCATGTTCTTTTTAGTTACAAAGGCATATAACCTCATGATATACCTGGGCTTGATGGATGTCTTGACTCCTGATGTTTCTATTTAAAGAACAAGGGTTCACCACTAGAACAAGGGTTCACTATCTGTTTGTCTGGGACTGTTAGGGCACTGCCCCTCTGTTTGGATAGGCTCCCCTTTCTGAAACAGAATGAGGACTATACTGCAGCCACCTGAGACATGATTGGTTTTACAGTCAACCTGGATGAGAGGGCATTGCAAATGTAGGCAAAACACAGAAGGGAAATCAATCAATCAATGTTTATCTTTGAACTTACATTACGCCAGCAGCACTGATATACTCTTCATTTGTCAAGGCAAATTAGCTCCGGCGGCTGGAACACCAAGAGCTGACATGAGCTTGAGAGTCATAATGTTATCAGTGTTAGGAAGAAAAAAAGTGATAAAAATGGAAGGATCCTCTTCTCCATCAGCACCTCAAAATGGTGCTGATCTACCTGGATAATAATATGGGGTAATGTGTATTCATTACACCCTGAAAAAGATATCATTGGCTTTGAAATATTAATCTTAACCCAACCGATAACTGGGATAAATAGCTTTACAGCTAATTGAAAAAAAAAAAAAAAACAATAAATCATTTTATTATGAGAACACAGTTCATGAAATAGAGCAACAGTGTGCTTTACCCAGAACAGTTAAAATAGCATTAAAATAGATAAAATACATTACACAGAGGTGTACATACATATGTGCACATGTACACAGAAGACAACACATAAATATATACATACAAAAAAGCATGCATTTAATGTACAAAAACATTAGAAAAACATATCAAATCTATTGCAGTAATTGTGGAATTACTATTTTAGATAAACACTATTCTCCATTGTGTGCTCAAGCTTTCCTTGTTATAGTTATTTCTTTGAAGTAACTTGGCTGTTTTTATTTTTTTTTCTCTTTAATTTCCCTGGAGGGGGATGCTGTGTGGGTGGAGGCTCACCAGGGCTTGGGGTGTGTTTTGGGGGTAGGTTGGAAGGGGTATGGTGTCAGACTGAGGTGAGAGCAATTGCCTGGGTGGGGGTGAGGGATTTATGAGAGGAGTACAATGCTTTGTTGAATTAAAAATGTAAGAAAAAATGAATAAAGAGATTGAAACACAAAGTCACTCCCCAGGCATTGTTGCAGGGGCTGTGGGCTGGGGGCTTGCAGGTGCTGGGGGCTAGGTGCTGGGGGAGCTCTGGTGGGCCAGGCTGTCCCGTATTCCTCCCCACGTGAACGGCCCTGGTGTCTGAGCAAAACTTCCACAGGGAAGAACACAGCTGATCCACACATGGGGGGCAATCATGTGAGAACCGATCTGTGGTCCAACACGATCTAGCAGAGGGACGGGGGAATGTCCCCGTAGTCCTGGGGCTGAAGAACAGTGAGTGGTGTTCCAACAGTGTTCAACGCTTCAATTACCTTTTTTTTTCTGGAGTAGGTGGCAGTGGATTCAAGGTTTAAGGGAAGACATCTCATCTCAGGCTTTTTTTGTATACATTGTACCCTAGGAGTGTCATTATTTTGCCACTGTTTAAAATTCTCACCCAACGAGTTTTGTTTCTTACCTCTAGGACGTGTAACTTGTTTCTTTATTCCCTGAGGGGGAGGGGAAGAGTAAGCTCTTTAAAATAATGCATGTGTCATTAGCAAGTGTTACTCTCAACACGCCACGACGCATTGTGTAATCTGTCATTCAGCAGACAAAAAAAAACAAAAAAAAAACAAAACAAATCTGGCAGAGAAAAAGTGTTCTGTTCTATCCCTCTCTTTCTCTCCCTCTATCCCCCTACACTGGTTGCCTCTTCGTTTGCAGTGGGAGAGGTGTGTCATGTCTCTGGACTTTCTCAGACTGTACAGCATGCATTCGCCTGTCTTCAGTTTGCTTTCATTGTTTTTTTACTGAAAGATGAGTGCTTCAGTTTGGGCATGCAGTTCTCAGCTGCAGTCTTCACACTTGGTCCTAAGTACCTGTATGCTTTCAGCCACACGGCCACTTTGGCTTTTTTTATTTAGATGACCAAAAAAATACCTGGGGTGGGGTTGTAAACTGCTTGGTCACTTGTGCGGTTTACCTGTATACATGTGGTGCACCACTGTGTACCACTGATGGCACAGAGTGTGATTTACCCACACAAACACACAGCTGTACCACACAGGGCAGGTATGCCAGCTCTGATTGGCTGGGACTGTGCAGACGCACAGCTGTAGCACACAGGGCAGGTATGCCAGCTCTGATTGGCTGGGACTGTGCAGATGCACAGCTGTAGCACACAGGGCAGGTATGCCAGCTCTGATTGGCTGGGACTGTGAAGATGCACAGCTGTAGCACACAGGGCAGGTGTGCAAGCTCTGATTGGCTGGGACTGCGCAGATGCACAGCTGTAGCACACAGGGCAGGTATGCCAGCTCTGATTGGCTGGGACTGTGCAGACGCACAGCTGTAGCACACAGGGCAGGCGTGCAAGCTCTGATTGGCTGGGACTGCGCAGACGCACAGCTGTAGCACACAGAGCAGGCGTGCCAGCTCTGATTGGCTGGGACTGCGCAGACGCACAGCTGTAGCACACAGGGCAGGCGTGCCAGCTCTGATTGGCTGGGACTGCGCAGACGCACAGCTGTAGCACACAGGGCAGGCGTGCCAGCTCGGCTCTCTGCACCCCCTCCCCCACTCCACCCCCCTAGCAGCGGTCCAGGGGCAGCCAGAGGACAGGGATTCTTCATCCTATATTTCATAGTTTTTTTTTTTTTTTTTTTTTTTTTTGCTTCTCAGAGCAGAACTTGCTTAAAGGACAGTACAAGACCTGTACTGTCAGAACCAAAAAACAAAAAAAACAAATGAGTGTCTGAATTTATCATGGTTTCTGCTGTTTCTCTGGCCAGGATATCCCCATGTATACTAATATGAATATAATAAAGTGAGATTATACTAACAAAGAACAAAGCTTTTAATAAATGCTTGATAAAAACAAATGAAATTAGGATTATAATCATGATAAAGTCTAACCAATTAGGCAGTATTTAATCAAAGAAATTACTGTAAAAAATAATATATCACCCATGTTTTACATGATTTACTTGATGAAGGATTTTATTATACAACAATCTAATTAATTGCAGATGAATTACAGTTTCTTACTCTGACAGTCTGTGATTGCAGACTGTCACTGTACAAAATTATTACATATTTCATTACTTAATGGCAAATGCAAGCACTGGAATTAAGCAAGAAATGTGTGCAATTTTAAACATCAATGACAATAAAAAGTGTAATAATAAATAATAAATAATAATAATCATAAATAATGCTTGAGTAAATGTATTACTGAAAGTCAAGGGCAAAGCACCTCCGCGTCTGAAGTGGATGACTCTCTGTATCGCTACCTTAATAAACTAAAGGAATGAAAGAAAGAAAGAAAAAAAACTCAATATTCTCCTCTGCAATCTGAGACCTCATTACTTAAAATAGAGAGGGAATAATAGAGAATATCTCAATGTCAATGTAATGGCCTTCCCCTCTCTCTGAACGAAAGACAACAAAAGGACCGTCTTGTTCTTTCATTTGCAGTGGTTTAGACAGAGCTTAGCAAATTGAACATATAAACCTCTTGGACGTTGGCCACGTTTCTGAATTCCTTTAATTCGGGGACAACAATATGGATTAGGTTATCGATAGAAAGTTAAACACAAACGCTTTCTTTGAGAAACTGCCAGTTGCATATATTATCAACAAAGACAAGACACAAACAACAACAGGCACAGAAAGGAGATTCAGATCAATCGCCTAACATGTGGAACAAGTGTTTTATTTATTTAATTATTTATTTATCATTTAGGAGTGTTGACGTGAAAATCCTTTGAAGGTTGATGTTTGAGGGTTTGGGCGGGCTATCTGATCAATAATTAATAAGGAAACAACCTTTTTTTGGTGATTAAATTAAAATACTTTTCCTTTTTTGTACAGTTCCTCGTTAGCTCAGGACGTGTTTGGTTGAGTCTCTTAGCCCCTGCCACTTGCAGAGCACATGGGTTGACCCTTCAGCCTTTTGCACCCTGTTTTGTGTCAGTGAATGGGGAGCTGATTCACTTCTGAACTGATGCAGATACTTAACACTTTATGGCCCCATCCCATCTCTCTGTGGAGGTCATCTCTCCATACATTGTGATTCAACAGTCCATTCTCCCTGCCACTAAGAGAACATTCGTCCAACCAAGTTTCTAAATCTGCCCGTCTGCACCGAAGCGCTATTTGCTGCTTAACTCACAGTTCTCCAGAAGGCCTTGTCTCTGAACTCAAACTCTGAACTGGCTTTCAAGTGAAAGAAAAAGAGAAGAGGTGACCCTCGGTTTGAAGTTCAGTTAATAATCAATGTCAGAAAGAATATGACACAAAGTAATGTCCTCTGCCCTGCTCGTCCATTCAGACCCATGAACTGAAGGAATCACATGGCTATGGCTACCCTCCTGGAGCTAGCAGAATGGCTCCTGCAGTAAGTTGACTAGTGTGTGAAAAAACCCACAGGTTTACACAATGTTTAGGCATAACATAAGAGCTGAAGGTTAATAACAGATGGGAAGTAAACAAGACCTTCCATCTGAGTGGTTTGGAGAGTTTGAGGTGGTTAAATGCACATCCAGGCCTAAAAGGCCTGTTCCTGTCTTTGTGTGTCATCGTGTTCAATCACGTGTAGTGAAGCAGGGACCATGGTGTGCGCACAATGACATGTGACATGTGTCAGTGCTCATTTCACCTGCATGCATTATGGGCTATCAATCACAATGCATGTTTCCCACTTCAAAAAGATTTTGGAAATGGTTTTCAGAACTGTGCTTAATATGACATCATTCTGCTGAGCAATAAAATATCTTGTCCATGGGTGAATATGTCACTACATTGCAAATGATCCATAATTAAGCCTAGGCAGCCCGGACAAGAGAGCAGAAGCCCTCACCACAGGACATAAACAAGCTCAAGCGTGTCCAAGGTGCGCACTCTTTTTAAAAGACAGCAGGAGGCCGGAACTAGTTGAAGCTGAATTTTTAATGATTTTTAAAGACAGTTATGGATGCTTTCAAAACCTGATAAGATTTACTTGAATAAAGAGATTATAATCTGCATGTTACTGTGTTATAGTGACCCCCGAGGATGACCTCACTTCCTGATGTCAGCATAAAAAGGAAGACAAAGAGTGAAGGTGTGAGAGAGAAGGTGAGTGAGAGAGAGTGAAGGAGTGAGGGACAATAATTGAAAGAGTGTGAGAGACAGAGACTGAGGAAGGGAGAGAGAGAGAACATGTCCTCTCTGCCATAGTCTTTCTTTTTTGTCTGCTGTATGTCAGATTGCACAATGCATCGTGGCATGTTGAGATCAACATGCTCTCGTGACCCATGCATTATTTTAAAGAGCGTGTTCATTCCCTCCTCTCAGGGAGAAAAGAAGCAAGCCACGCTTCCTGGAAACAAGAAAAAAAAAACTCATTGGGTGAGAATTTAAATCGGCGGCAAAACGAGACGCTCATTTCACATTCCTTCCGCAGATGCCGCTAAACGAACACCCATTAATTACCGGAGGATAAGCAGGCGTGGCATGCCCCATGAAATCATTGAAATCGCTGCAATTACTTTACAGATGGCAGTGACTCAGAAAGCCCTTTGTAATAAACAATGGCTCCGAATGTTTTTTATTGTGTTTTACCAATTTGTTTGATAGGGCTTGTATCCTCTCCTACCTCCCCTCTGCTTCATGTCATCACTCTCTCTTTTCTTTCCCTCTCAATCATCTCATTGCTCTCTCGCCTGATGTGCCAGAGAGAAGCTCTGTGATTGGTCGATGTGGCTGCTGTCAGTGCTGATGAAGCTCCGCCCCACATACATATGTATGATCAAGTTATCTGAGTTTACCCAGTGATGACTCATAATTTCATTATTTATTTTATTATGTATTTATTTAATTCCCCCCCTCCACTGCTCCAGGTCTTGTTGCTATTTATATGAAAATATGAAAATGTCTCTTCATCCAAAACAGAGAGCTTTGGCTCTGTACTCAGTTCTCTCTTCCTGACTCAAATTCAAATTCAAACGAGCTTTATTGGAATAACCACACACTCACATAGTATTTCCATGCTGTACATTGTTTGTAAATTAACTATAAGTCTAGAAACAGTAAAATAAGGAACATCACCTTTATTATGTAATTATACCATTTTAACACAGTGACAGTGATTATTAAGTCATTATTACTAAATATTAGTCCATGAGTAATATTACAGTATATTGAATTAATACTCATATGCTCCTATACGTATGCATATGCATATGGGCACCCACTTGCTCTGTCATATTTGTGTAGGAAAAAAAAAAATAAATAATGGAAACATCAATTTAAAAAGGGAAAACTGAAAAAAAAAAAAAACACGTTAGGAAAGAGTAACATGATCAAGTCCCAGTCTTACTGTATTCCACGGGCAAAGCTAGTATGGTTGGGCCCACATGTGATGGTGCATAACCTGGTGGTATGGTAGGGCCCGCATGTAACAGTGCATAACCTGGTGTGGTAAGCACAAATTCTGATATTCTGAGCTGTGGAAAAGTGTAACAGAGTCTGATAAGTGGTTTACTCCATTCCTATCCATACATTTATCTGTGTGTGTGTGTGTGTGTGTGTGTGTGTGATGTGTTTCTGTCTTTCTCTTGCAAATGTATGTGTATATGTCTTTCCCACTCTGCCTCCATCTTAAAATGTGTGTATTTATATACAAGTGTGTATCTGTGCACTTAACAGGGCGAGCTTGGCCTTGCCTTTTACATCCCAGACCTACACTTATCCCTCTGAATGAGCCTTCTTAGAGATGGCACTCAGAGATGTTTATTCCAGCCCCTTTTTCTTTTTCCTTTTATGCTGTGTCATGACTCACTTCCAAGGACCCAGTGAAAAAAAAAAAAAAAAAAATGCACATTCATCCGTAATATAGGCTGGTTTTGGGGGGGCGGGGGGCAGGTGGATCTTTCGGAGTGGCGAAGTCCCACATCAGTATTCTGTAACATGAAGGTCGTTCGTACGCGTCACTGCGTTTTGCGCGACTAACGGTGAGCGCTGAGCACGGAAGGAGGTACCGATGATGGCAAAATCGGCCCGTGTTTTCAGCTGTGGATGGGTTCTTGCGTCTCTCTCTCTCTCTCTCCGCGCAGCCCCGATTCTGTCATCCTGATTTTGATAAGTTGTTGCTTGGGCTCCGTCTTTTTCTGGTTCTCGTCTATAGAGGACACTAAAATAAGAACCCCCCTCTGCAGAGATAATTAATCACCCCGGGAGCGGAGACATGTAATTATTTAGGTTACCAGAGAACACTTACAGCCCCGTGCTCAGCTCAGCCCCCGCTTCTCAGACATGCACACAACCATTTAAACTATTAATACAAACTCCGTCATCACTGTTTTTTTTTTTCTTTTTTCATTAATTATTGTTATTTTACATACCCTTTCAAGGTAATTACAGCACGTAGTACAACGTTTGTCGAGGGTCAGATCCGCAACTCAGTATTCTACGAGTACCAAAGATTTGAATTAACTAAATAAAGAGATGATTAGAATGATATAAGGATTTCATCTGCTTGTTGGTTATCCAGACAGCTGCACTACAAATCTGTTTTGTTTTTCATCTCCACATTTCACATTTTAACATCCTGTAATCATTTCTTGTTTCGATTCATATGGATTCAGTTTTAAGATTCAATGTTTTCTAAAAATATTGCCCATTCCTGCCAAATTAATCTCTGTTTAGCAGTATGGAGTTGTGAGCCAATACATACAGTTATCTACATATGCCAAAGCAAATGAAGAAAAAAAAATTGCATACAAGATGCAAAGTATCTGCATGAATTTAGACTGAAAAAACACTGATGTTTTGGCTGGAGTATCTGAGTAAAAGCCTGTAATTACAAAGGAAGAAAATCCTTGGCAGGACAGATAAAAGCTGCACTGGTTCATGTAGAATTCCCAGAATGTGCAGCGCGCTGGAATTCCGAGCTGGGCTGGAATGGCGGTTATTTGTGTCGTGCGTAATACGCTTAGCGCAGGCTCCTTAGCTGGGCATCTGATGTATATTCCGTGTTTAATACTCCTTTTACGCCGGATGTCATTCAGATCTTTGTTACAAATCCCCTAATCTCATTGAAGGAATACGCCATATATTCCCTTGGCTATTTTAATTATCCAGTTTGTTGCTTCCTTTCCACTTAACATGCTCTGGTGTTTTAGGAAATTCGTCCTTCTTACTGGAGTGACTGGATGCTTTATAAACGACAGCCATCTGTTTGGAAAATGCACCCCCACCCACCTTGTTTGCCACATGCGGTGAAAATGGTTCAAAATATGTCCTCAAAGCTGAGTCAATGGACCAGGCTACTTTTAGAGATGTCATTGGATGTTCTGACTCTTCACCATCTCCATGACAACCTGATGCATGGTCTAAAAACATGCATCACCAATCCTGTTTATCTTTTTTTTTTTTTTTTTTTTCCCCACCAAATGAGCAAGAAGATTCATTTGAATATGTCTTACATCATCTTTGGCAGTGAATTGAATTGCACTGATGCATTCCAAATTGTACATTTATTAGTCTGCTGTGTTTCTCTTTTTCATTGCAACTTAATAAGAATTTTATTGAAATGTCATTACGAAATAGCCCAGGTTAATTTTTGATTTGTGGGTGGGGGTTGCAATTAATATTGTTTTCTAAAGTTTTATGAAAAAATGCAAGACCGTTTTTGCCAACAGCATTTCTGAAATGATTTCTTCTGAATAATGCATGCAGAGCTAGCCTGTTTGTGGGGTGCATGCTCCCTGTTTGAGCTGTGCATGGAACGCCACCCTCCCACACCAGTGCTGTTCCCCCATGCCTTACAGTTATTATTAGAAATTAGTTGTATGATCACCACCAACTTGTTTCTCATCAAGTCCCTAACCCTAGCTTGAAATCCAATGAAGGAAATGTGAATGATGAGAAACATGTCCCCGCAAGGTGGTTTCCATGACGATTGACACCATGCCCATCACTGCCCTAGCTTGACAAGACAAACCCAAGTGTTGATCATTTGATATACTTCACAATTCGTCCATACATGAGAGGCTTGAAACTTGATAAAGACGCTGACATCAGAGGTTCCAGATGACTAGTTCACTAATCTGATTTAAAAAATAAAGGAACAGTCAATGGTGTTAAAAATATGCTGATTCAAATATAACATGTTGCATAAGATATTGTTATGCTCATTTTTTTTTCGCTTGCTATTATTGCTTTTGAGGACAGCAATCTGGAAATAATGTGCCGAGGATGAAACAATTTCTCAGTCTTCTTTCTGGTATTTTATAGTCACTATGGTTCTAATTAGGCGATGCTCCTGCTGTCTGCAGAGTAGCATAAGGATAAACTGTGAGAAAGGATTACTGAGAGCGGAGTACGGAGTGAGGCCACAGATACCCGCCTCTACATCACTCCTGTATGAGCAGCATTTTTTGTGATTAATTTGTTGTGATTTAATGCGATGCAATTGTTTTCTCCTCTCTCATTCACTCCATCTCGATTCTCAATTTTATTTTTGCTAATACTTCATTATAATGTAAAATCACCTGCATAACCGCAAAAGGTTACCATGTTGAATGCGTTTCGATTGCATGGATGCGTTGCATGATGAAACTGGGATTTGCCTTTCAGATTGACTGTAATAGCGTAATAATTGCTGCACATTTACCAACAAAACAGTGATGAAACGGGCGCAAGGGCTCGAGTGTATAACAATCACAGCATATTCCTTGATCTCAGCATGAATGATGAAGGATAATTGTTTGATATTTAATCATTTCCAGGGGGCTGATCGCACGGTCCTGAGAAGAAAAGGACCTGCCTTATCAGATCTCCGTCTGCCATGAATTACATCAGAGCAAATTTGTCCAGATCCTGATCCTCTCAGCCCAGGGTACATTTGGATGAGACTTTTTCACACGGGGGATGAAGTGAATACAGATGCCAGGTCGCTTCTTCTGGTATCGGCGCTGGCAGTAATTCAGAGTACAAGCCATGGAATACAAAAGGATAGCAGGACCCATACACAGGCAAAGCAAGATGGTACAGATTCTAAATGGGGATAAAGTAAAATTCAAGGAATTTGAAATAATGTTTTAACATTATCATCAAATGTTGAACATTATAACATGGTAACATTTAATAGTGAAACCAGGCTCTTTGTCCGAGTTCATTCTCACTCTGACAGCTGTCTGCATCCAAATCTATCAGAGCTGTGTTAAGCAATCCTATGGTTACTAGGCTATTTGTCTGATATTTGATGCAGTAGTCCAAAATGTATTTATTTTTTTATTAAAAAGGATAGATTATATTATTTCAAAACACTGTATGGAAAACAGGGCTTAATTATGACATTATGTTTCATACAGTTCACGTTCTTCATTTCTTAAGGTCCAATTTATGGCAGTCGGACAGCGACCACAGACGCTTTTCATGATACTGAAAGCAAAATGAGATCAGGGCCGATATTAAGAATCTCAGATCTGCAGTGCTGATCTGGGATCTGGTTTTTTATTATCACCAATAATGACCTGGGCAAGAAAAGCTGATCCTAGATCAGGCCTCCTACATTGGATGCAAGCAGGTCTCTCCAGGTTAAAGCTCCCTGTCTCTTTGCTGATTGGCCCAAGATTATCTTCTCTGCTCCCCTTTCAAACTGTTTAAAAGTCTTTTTGAAGATTATTTTATGTCTTCAAAATTGGTTTTACACTGTATTATTTTAACTGTCTGATATATATTATTTAAATACATTTTCCCTCTGGGTTTCTGCAGCGTATCATTAGTGCTTTTTCTGTTGTTTTCTTTTATTTTTTGTATTACTGTATTTTTTTTTTTCAGTTTCACATGTTCCCTTTTTTTATTATGCTGTGCTTCTTGCTGTAGTCTGTCCGGAAGGTGATTGGAACGCAATGTAGAGAAACTAATCTGGGGCAATAGTCGGCGAATGCGCATATTCCTGTAGAACATTCACAAAATGTAACTAAATTGAAACACCCGATTGGTCAATATACAACTATTCCATACCATGTGCTTCTGTTTTCCGATGTTGATGGATGGCTCAATCCGCGATCAGCCGATGGCTTTACTGAGACCATTCCTGGCATGTACTGTGCTCCTGTGACCATCGCAGTAAGTTGTGTTTCGAGGCTGTGAGTTTCTGAACGGCTGTGGACAGACAATTTATTTCATCACGCCCACACTTAACCTTGCTGTGCAGGTCACAACAATAAGACAGATTTGATTTGAGTTTCTTTTTTTTTTTTTTTTGGCGCATCCAATCAGCGATAATGAAGTGTAAATATGTTTTCTACCTGCAGCAGCATGTGAGAACAGACACACGTGTGTTGACTTTATGTATTTATTTATTTTTTTTATTGAAGGTAGTGATTTTACGATAGCAGTAAAGCCACTCCTGGAACAAAACAAACAAAATAATAATAATAATAATGACAAACAAATAAATAAATAAATAAATAAGTACAAAGAAAAAAACAAAAAACATAACTGTGTGTTTATGAATAGTGTGTCCTGGAAATTCTTTGGTTCTGCCTGTGTTCACTTCACTTGCGCTGACGCTAGATCATAAACCGGACTACAGCCAAACATAGGCAGCCCAACTTTAGCACCCTTGGTGCAGGTGCATCTCTTCCTGCCTTGCACATACTCCCTGACATACACACGTCCTGAACATCTTACTTGCATCTGCTTTTTGTCTGCAGAAAACAAACTATACTAATTAGAGCAGCAGAAGCATGCTCTCTGCCACTAACGGCGGTGAATATGCAGGTTTTTACACCTAACACCACAACTGATTGCATCTGCCTTAATTGGGTCAGTTACTTAGTCAACCATATACATATAATGCTCTCTTAAAGCACAACAAATGAGGAACTGTTGTTATATTTAACACAAATAATTTGTTTCAGTTTACATTCATTATGTACATGTCTGCCTTCAAACAAAAAAGAATAACTTAGGAAAATAATGGAACTGAGCAGTCAAGAGCATAAACAAGGAGTGAAAAACATTATATGCACAGGCCTCCATGATACTGAGTTTGAGAACACGGGCACAAAAGAATGGATTTTGCTCTGTAGATGCAGCCACTGCATCTTACATTTCTCCTTTTTCACTTCTTAAACTCTGTCAGTCAGTGATAAACTTACTTGAGAATATTTATTCCCAATGCAAATAGCATTTATTAATGTATTCAGACAGCTTGTCTCCTCTTTGAGGGGATTGGATGTGTGTATATTTGATGTTGTCATTGAAACAGATGTCACATGATGCGGGCTGTTTCTGGAACAGAATGGTAGTGGACAGCGATGTGTCTGTGAAGCTGAGCGATCGCATTATGATTGCTGAGCTACCGCAGCAAATACTAACAGCAAAGGATCGCATTAAGAATTTATCAAACTTTTGAGTCACAGAGTGACTGACTTGTAGAGCACACATTTCTGCCACACTATCAGTTTATACGGCTGGGTGTTTTACTGAAGCGACACAGGTGAGGTAACTTGCCTAAGGGTAGACTGGCAGTGCTCTACCTGAGAATCAAACCTGCAGCTTTAAAGTATCAAATCCACCTTTTTTTACAATGTGTCCCTGAAACCTGACCATAGAGCACTCTGTCACCCCAGACAAATCTGGGCACAGAGCGCCTTTCCAAACCCCCTCTCATTAATGATTGATAAATCCCAGCAAAAATTGTTTTCACAGAAAAAAAAGGAGTTTAACTCCCTACGAAACCTTCCTTTGATAGATGCATTTTAGTTAGTTTGTTTATCATATAAAAATGTTGCCTCTTAGAGTGAATGAAGTTATCCCCTGTTCCCTTCACCATGTCTGATGTCATGTGAGTAGCTACAGCATGGCTTTCGCGTTCACCTGTGAGCCTGCAACTCTCTCTTTGAGGTTCTTGGCAGAAAATTTCATTAAAGGAACCCTTATGAATACAAATGCCATGCATTCAAGATTTAATAAATGTGTTCAGTCTAAATATGTTCGATTATCTTGATAACGTAACACTGATGGGCGCAAACAACTGGGAACCAAAAGGAATTCTATCATTGTTTCACTGCTGCTGTATGGACAACAAGCCCAGCCCAGGCATAGTGAGGATGATAATTAAGCTATATGGATTTGGGAATTGTGTATGTATGTACATTTACAGTGTGATATAGATAAATACATACACATACACACACACACACATAACACACACATTATCATTGTTCATTGTTATTTAGGCATCCACCTGAATGTGTAATCACTCAACCTGTGATTCACCCCCATACCCATATTTACATCCCACCTATCCCTATTCAATTGACGCAAACAACAAATACGACACACACACAAAATAATGAATACTCAATTCATGTCCCTGTGTGTCTGCTGTCACTGTAATGGCCCGACACTGTAAAGCTGCACTTTTGCAGGTTTAAACATCATCTTCCCTGCGTTGTTGCTGATGCAAGCCCCAGCTTTACATTTGCATGTCTGCATGTAAACACGTTGGTTGTAATGCTTTGGATTTGTCAACAGATGCGGGTGTGAACCATATTATGGGCTCATTCATAGCCAGGTACTACTGTTGACAGAAAGGGTGGGGAACAAAAAAATAAATAAAAAGTGAAATGTGATTATGTACTTTAGCATACACTTGCAGCAGTTTTTGTAGGCAAAATGTGACAACCTCCACAACAGTATGACACTGTATATCCGTTAGCGTTATAGTTTCAGTAGCTGTGTGAATAATTGTATCTCCTGGGTTCTTCCGAGTCCACTGATGTTTTTTCTTTTTCTCCCTTTTTTTCAGGGGCTGCCAAGTAAAGCAGTATTATTTGAGCGTTTGTGTCCCAGAGTTCTATGGCAAATTTTGTGTCTTTTATCACAGGATGAGTGGGACAGAGCGGCTGCCGTCGGTGATTGCGGTGAGCCCGTCGTTGGCCAGACAAGTGTCTCCATTCCGCGACATGAGCAACAGCAAATTCTGAGCCAACAATGGTGCCGTACTTCATTATTAGTGGTATTGCAAGCGTGAAAGGTAAGGGGTGGGAGACAAACTTGACATGTTATTATTTCCCTTGTCAATATAAAGTCTGAATAAAAGTGAGGGAAGATTAAAATTTATATATATTTTTATTTTTTTTTTATTTATTTTAATGTGGGGGACATGTCTTTAAGGGCTCTTATGTTCTTGTTTATTATGCAGTGCATATACATATACCATAATCTTTGGCTGTCATATATGTGCTGAATTACATAGGCTATCTTTGCTCATTACTTTACTTTTTAGTGCTATTCACTGTGGCAGAATGAAACTAAACCATAACTACCATGAAGCTCACATAAAGCTCAGATCTTACACATTTGGCTGTGACTCACCAAATCCCAGATACCATGCACATGTACTGACATTCACTGCTCTTAAAAATGATATTTGAAAATGTTTGATCTTTACAAATCTAAGGCATCGTCTATATTTTACGGCGTAGCGGTGAGGTAGCATCGCGTTTTGAACAGCTGAGACACTGGCTTAAACTTTCACAGACACTGTCTGGAAACAAGGGGGGGGGGGGTGTATGACTACTGCTGTAAGGCAGAAAAGTGTAACAACCAATACAAAAAAAAAAAAAGACTGCAAGTCAGCAGTGAATATTTCTTTATTTATTTATTCACCTTATTTGTTTTTTTAACTTTTTTTTACTGATGAAGGGTTCAGCATCAGTTCAGGAAAGTTTTAATAAAGTGGAATACTAATGTGGCGGAGCAGAAAATAATGTCTCCCGATGCCGAACAGTCACCTGCCGCTGATGAGATTCGGGACGACGTTCTGACGGGCCCGTACTCAGCCGTGTCACGCTGTCACCTCCTCCCTCACTAAGTGGACAGTCCGTGGGTCAACATGACAAACGGAATGCCTGTCATGCCGTCGACAACCCAAAGTCTTTCAGACAGACGTGGATACGCTCGACTCAGCCACTGCTCCACACACCCAAGAGGTGTCTGAGCACACAGACTGAGACGGAAGGGGAGTCCGCGGCCGCGCTAACTGTGAGCTCGAAACGCAAATGAGGGCGTCGTCTATATCACAATTTCAAAATTATGTTTGTTCAGGGATTACAGCAGCAGAGATATATGATCACAAAACTCACAACCGCTAAGGCTGCGCAAAAGGTTGTATAACAGTTGAATACTAAATGCATCCTGTACTCAGAATGTCATTTTAGTTTTGATTTACAACACACATGAGCATGGAAGAAGGAAAAATTGCGGAAAATTAGAAAAAAAAAAGAACATCACATTTTCTGAGGAGGTAAATTACACATATACAAGATTCAATGACTTTCCCATGCCCTTACTATACAGGCTAATGTAATATAAATCTCACCCTTTAAGTAAAACCGCAGAGCAGTAGCCTATTACACACACAAATTGAGGTGTTATTCCCCTCTGTTGATAAGCCCTTTTTAACACAGTGCCGAAAGCTCTGAGTGTAGTGTTGTGGCAAGCTGAGGGGATTAATGTCTTAGTTTGGATTTTGTTATGTATTGAACCAACACAGCTGTGGAGGGAAGTGGGCGGCTTGTGGTGGGGGGAGGCGGGCTACAGCAGGAAGCAAGGGTAAGTGGAAGTGAAGCAACAGCAGAAAGTGAATGGAGGGGGTATAAAACAGGAAGTGAGACACAGGGAGAAATGGGGCCATAGCAGGAAGTGAGGCTGCGTCCGACATCGCATACTGACCAGTGCCTACTAAATTTGAACAAAAGTGTACTGCTCTTACGTCATCGTATCATCATTGTGGGATAGTGTAGTGCGCAGTCCTTGCACACTGAAGAATTTTACGGGAAGCAGTACGCCATCCACTAGCACACAGAATCAGCCAGTATATGATTTCGAACACACTACATACTAAATGCACTGATTTTTGCCTACTATATAGAGCGTAGTATGTGATTTTGGATGCAGCTAGGGTGTAGGGCAAGTATGACAGGAAGAATGGCAGGAATTGAGGAGATGGTAAATAAGGGGGAAGTGAGTAGGGTGGAATGACACTGTGGTTAAAAGTTAAAGTAAAGTAAAGCTGCAGCAGGAAGTCACAGGAGGGCAAAAGAGGAAAAGAGCATAGAGTGAGACTGAAGCAGGAAGTGAGCAAAGGGGAAATGAGGTTATGACAGGAAGTGAACAGAGGGAAAATAAGGCCATGACAGGAAGTGAGAGGAGGGGAAATAAGGCCATGACAAGAAGTGAGTGGCTTGCAGGAGGATGGGGGGGGGGGGGGGGGGGGGGGGGGGGTTAAGGAAGGTAGTGACAGGCAGAAGGTCATGTTTAATAGTAGCAAACAGCCAGCCTCACAGATGTATGGCTCTGAGAAGCTCCAGCACAGCTCTCTGAGTGCAAAATGTCTTCTTTAAAACAAATAACCTGCCTCTGATGAGAGGGCTGAGAGCCTGCAGGAGGAGAGCTCGCTAATGCAAAGCGCAATGACACCCAGGGAAAGATGAATGTTCAACGGGGTCTTTTTCTCCCAAACAGTGTCTGTGTCTCTTATGCATGCATATTTGTGTCCAAGTGCATCTTTGAGACTGTGTGAGTGAGTGAGTGAGTGAGTGAGTGAGTGAGTGTGTGTATGTGAGCACACACAGGATTGTCAGTCTGTGTATCTAGGTCGGTGTGTATTGCTTGTCTCTCTTTTCTTTAAATCTACTACTGTCAGTATATTCTTCTTCCTCTTATTATTTTATTTTATTATAATATGTTGTAACTGTAAATCTGCTTTCACCCATTCCTTTTTGTGCATTGCATCTTAAGTAATTGACATCAGTAGGGAATTTCATACAATAAAAAGTTTGGAGAGCCATACCCAACGGGTTTGAATGGTTGATGGATACTGTAGGCATCACTTTGTGCACCAGCAGAAACCTCTTACGACACACTTCCAGAGCACAACCATGGGAAATGTATGGCCAAAAAAAAGAGAGAAAAGAAAAGAAAACACAAAACAAACAAAATCACCCACGGCAGAAATTCATACAGAAAATGACACGAGCCCTCCTCTCACCTCATTAAGAAGAGAAACATAAGACACATAAGAAAGTTTATCCGCCCCCAGCCTGGGAAAGGCAGAGAATAGCACAGTGAAGCCTATTAACGGCGAGGCCTACATGAGCAATGCACGATCACTACATCTCAGACCCCTTCATTTATCTCAAATTTTCTTTCCCCACAAAACCAATTGGCCAGCTGTTTTTTTCCTGTTTCATGGACTTATTAAATTTATATAAAAGGTCTGAGTAATTTTATTTACAGACTTACCTGCTTTCAGCAGCAGACACTGTTGCTTCTAAATAAATAAACTGAGGTCCTTGCAGCAGCCGGGTTTGTCGGTGTGTGTCACCGTGCTGGAGTGCCCTTTGAGGAGGCTGGGGAAAGTCTTCAAGGGCAGCTGGAGCCCTGCCAGGGGCAGCGGTGTAGCACTGTCTCAGCTTACAGGAAAACAAACGGCGAGGAGAGGAGAGAGGACCGAAGACGCGGAATCCAAGCCCGCCGTCTCTTTTGTTCCCGTGCGGGAACACAATCATTTTGGTAACCCACCCCGGATATTTCTTAAAAAAAGAAACCACTTGTGTTCCTGGATGGGATTGATTGAGGGGGGGCGTGGGGGGGGGGGGGGGGTGACCTTGTAGTGAATGAAGCTGGAATTCAGCTTCAAGGACAATGCAGATCTCAGCCATGGTGCGAGACCAACCATGTCATGCTGTCTCACTGCAACCATTTTAACAAACACCATGGATACTTGTTACATAAGTGGAGTTATGACAATAATATACTTTTCAAAGAGAATAATGTGTGACCTCTATGTTTGTATGTGCACATCTTTATTTGTGTGTGTGTGTGTGTGTATGCATGTATATGTGCGTATGTGTGTATGTGTATGAGTGTGTGTGTGTGTGTGTGAGTGTGTGTGTGGTGGTGTGTGACTGTGTGTGTGTGTGTGTATGCATGTATATGTGCGTATGTGTGTGTATGTGTATGTGTATGAGTGTGTGTGTGTGTGTGTGTGTGTGTGTGTGTGTGTGTGGTGTGTGACTGTGTGTGTGGTGTGTGACTGTGTGTGTGTGTATGCATGTATATGTGCGTATGTGTATGTATGTGTGTGTGTGAATGTGTGTGTGTCTGTATGTGTGTATGCATGTATATGTGCATATGTGTGTATGTGTATGAGTGTGTGTGTATTTGTGTGTGTGTGTGTGTGTTGGGGTTTATTGACATCAGTCTATGGGCCCTAACACTCCCTGCCATCCTGCGAAAGTGGCCATGAGAAGCACATCGCCAGGGACCTCTGGCTCGTGCACAGCCACTCTGAGAGGCAGAATTCAGATTGATTTGGCAAGCTGTGCAAAAGCGTTATCGCCCACCAGCAGATAAAGAGCGAATGGAACCAGAGCGAGGGCTGATAGCTCCAGTCTCTCCCTGTTCGGTCCCAGATGAGGGAATCACATGGCAGTGGCTTGTTTCAGAGCGATGATGCCTTTGTCTTTGGCTGAGATGAAGAGATGATTGATGCTTAGCAATGTGAACGCCGCGCACAAGTTCCCACAAAACCCCATCAAACTCATGAGCTCAATGCAATACGAGCAAACCCAACATAAGCAATCATCGCAACACAAAGAGGTCTTTGTTCACACCGCTGCCAGTTGTCATTTAACGACTCTGTTGTATGAGTAGATGTTGAAGCATCACCTTTGTATTGGGCAGAGATTGACTGATGGATGTAATATGGTCTAACCCTGCCAGTGAGAGAAGCAGAAATAAGACCCTGATGAATTGCTCTGATCCATCCTCTCGGGCTGCATGTGTATGCTCCAGTAATGACTTGTGACATTGCAGTGCCGGAGGCCAAAGTCTTTCCTATTGGACGATCATTTTTCTTGAGCTATTTATATTTGTTCAGCTTAATTATTAAAAAGTAATATTGCTGCACAGTCTAGGATAGTCACCACCAAATTCCATCTGTCTTAATTGTATCATGAAGTAGCATCGGCTTTTATGTGTCTATTTTTTCCTTGACCCTGCTGAAATCGAACTACATACCCATTGATTATTTGATCATGTAGATGGATTTGTTTTTCATCATCTGTGCCTGAAACCAGGGTGTGTTGAACATGAGAAGATTAATTAATCTCTGTACAGATACTCAGTTCTGTATATACCTAAAAGACAAAAAAAAAGTCGTCTTCTTCTTTCTAGTCGTCATTATTCTTCATATATAAGGTTTTATTCTATTTGACAGAGAGTTTTTCTTGCCACTGTTGCTAGTTCTGAAGGGGTTCCAGGTCTAGGCTCAAAAAAAAAAAAAAAAAAAGTTAAGCTACTTTGTGACAATCTGTGTCTACCAAGCGCAACACAAATATAATTTAATTGAACTGGATTGAATGCACTAAGCATCAGAGAAGCAAACCATGCTCACATGTAGCTTACCTCCTGTTTTTATTGTAAGCTGAGATAAAAAGTGACTTGAGATGGCATGGCAGAGCCCTTTTGGGCGACTGAGCCATACTAATTTTACCTAAAATCTAACAGCCCAACAGCACTGTAACCTGAATTGCCTAAAAAGACAACATGACAAGTAGCAAGCCAACACTGTGGATCCAATACTGATTTAAGTATTGATATGACAGTGCTTCCTTCGGTTGTTAAAGCAGTAAGAATAGAATGCATTGTTACACAAGGTCTCATTTTCAGCTAAATGCCTTGCTACGCAAAATGTTTCCTACACTAAAAGTATTTCATTCAAGCATTTAACATGATATATATACTCATAAATTCACTTTAAATATTAAATGCATAGTATTTCGACATATTGACATGCAGACTGTTCTTTGCTGTCAGCAAACATTTCCTTTAGCAGACTCAAAGCCTTTAGACAGTGGTTAAACAGATATGATTGATTCTGTAAGCAAAGACTACTCTTCTTTCAGCGAAGGCTAAATTTGAACCTGGTTGCAAAGCAGCATGTCACTTGTCATTGTGTCCATCAGTGAAGCGAAACGTCGTCTCACACTCTGGGCTACACACAACTGAAAGAGATCCAAATTATTTGAGTCTTCGTTTCACCACCTATAATCAGTTTCAAAACTTTAAGCTCTAACATCTACACAACTTTGCAATATACATTGGCAATTTATACAAACACAGGGCCACTCCTACACCATCTATTTCTGCCTTCAAAAGAAAAGTTAAAGACTCAAGATAGATGTTTTATTGCAGTGTGTCTGTAAGGTAATGTAAAGTGTTCATTCAGTAGCCTCTGTGGTAGATTGCACAATTATTTAAATACTCTAATGTGACATGAAGGAAGGGAAAATACAGCAGGATGCAATTACGGAATTACCTGCCAGTGGGTACAGATCATTGGACTAATTGGCGCACTAGTTAATCAAGCTAAACAAGTGAAAATAGATTCAGATCAGTGATCAATTTACAGGCAAGACTTCTGCTGCTTCTGTTTCAATCTCATGTGTTACTACTGCTTTATAATAATTTATGCTGGAATTAAACATAGCTGATTTGGAGGACATGTATCATACATCTGCAGTTCAATAACATGAGCCATATTTAAGTTAACCCATGATCCTAGTTTACCATTAAATAACCAGGAATGGGAAACCACTTATGGACATGTGTATTTACCATGTGCATTCTTAAAGTGCTCAGAAACATGTATCAGTCTTTATTACCATGTCATAATATGTTTATAAATGCAACACTTGAACACACACAATGCAGTTTGGAGATAGCTGGCTGAACAGAGGAACAAAAACAGCTCCCTGCCGGTTTTGGTGAAAAAAGAAAGAAAAAGAAATGGGGAAATGGTCGTGCTGTCATACTAAGCTTTTCTGCACTTGCATTGTGACTTGATGCAAGTTGAGTTGATAGATTTTATCATTACAGACTGAAACACAGAAACTAGGACAGAACTTCGGTGTGTCTCACCACAGAACGGCTTCAGAGCTGTTTCACTTCCATTGTAATTTGGACCTTTTTTCTTGGCACATTTTTAAACTTGTTTTGTGGAAGTATCTTCATCTATGGCCAAAACCAATCAAACAGATTTTTTTACAACAAAACATAGAATTTAGTTCAAATTACTGTGGGGCACAAAGGTAACATTTATGGTACTTCTACACAATCTTGGTGTCATGTCACTTCACAACTTGGCATTTTATATCCCTGTCACTTTGGCTTTGTTCTGAATCATATTGCTTTTGTGCCTACACTATTATTTAAGAAAATGCCAAGCAAAAGCACACAGGTCACCCTACTTTCAGTCCTGCTTCACACATATTCACTTGATTGAGGCTTCAATTATCTGATTAAGGGTTGAATTGCCTTTCACTGAGATTAGTGGTGTGACAATGGCTAATTAACAGAATGAAGAATGGATACAGGCTTTTGGCTTTTGCCCAAACCCCTCAACAGAAGCAACGCTGGTCAATGCAAAATACTCCTTTCCGCCACATTCCACATACAGAACATTTAAGAAATGTACTGTATGTCAAATCAGTGTAATGCATTATGCACAGAATAAAAACTGAATGTTTGACTTGCCATATATCTTGTAAGCACTCAGACAGCCAAGGCACACATTGCAATCCTTATGGAAGCCTGGTGTTTCTCTTGCATGTGGTCCTGACCAGCCCCTGGAGAGATAACCATACCTCCCAGAGGTGGGCTGTCCTAACACGCTGCACGACTTCGAGTGGGAGGTAGAGGACGGGGGTGGGATCCAGCGACAGACAAAGAAAAGCAAAACGCAGTGTCTGCACAGCCATCAACCAAGAGGACGTTTTATCAAGGGCTGGTTAATGAGCTGCTCCGCTCATAGCCCGCGGTCACAAATACACAGCAGCAGTGCAAACAAGTGACACGCAAGCTTTCCTTGTGTCACTTGTGTGTATGAGTGTGTGTCTGTGTGTGTGTGGGAGTGTGAGAGAGATAGAGAAGGAGAGTGCGTGGATGGTATATTTTCATGAATTTTCCACAATTATGAAGAATTATTAAAGCCACCTACAAGTCACCCACAAGTTACCAACATCCAGCATGTACGCAATTCCAGATTCATGGTCATTTATTTTTCTTCTTCTTCTTCTTCTTCTTCTTCTTCTTCTTCATCATCTTTATAAAAATAAATTATTATTATGATTATGATTATTATTATTATCGTTGTTGTTGCTGTTGTTGTTGTTGCTGTTTTATTTGAATTAATGTATTCACCTTTACCGATTATTCATCTTACATTGAACTTGAAATTATATTCCATTTTTAAATAGAGTTTAAATTTGACATGGGACGTGGGTGAGTACGAGAGAGACGTAACTAGAGGAATTTAGAAAGATACAGCGAGAGGGAGACAGAGAGACAGAGACAGGGATAGAGACAGACGTGGGCGTGTCTTTGCTCTAAAGCAGATTTATCACTCATAGATGTGAGGATTCCTCATCACTCTCAGTTTCTCAGTCTGTCTCTTCCTCTGTCAAATGCTTCTCTGGCTGTTCGGGTCCCATGGGAGCATGTGATTGATAAATTGCCAATTTACCAGCTGATTCTAATTTTGTCAGTGAAATAAACAGCTGGAGCGAGCGTGCGACCAGCCTGCAAAGTGGCCAATGGATGAATTTCCACAGATGCAATCCCGTAAAATGTATACTCATTTTGGGAATCTTCAATAGTGTGATTACTATGCTTATCTCTCTCTGTCTCTCCCTTTTTCACACACATACACAAACACAAACACAGGCGCATGCAAACACACACACACACACACACACTAGCTAGGACTGATATTCAATGCCAACAGCTGACAGCTGTATTTTATATTCAAATATCTGCTCAGCAAATTGGCCAATCACAGATCAAATAGCATTATTTGGTAACATTTCAAAATATATTTCAGTTATTCTTTTTTTTTTTTTTTTGGTCCAGGAACAAATGAAATCCCATCATGCATAATACATTGAATGTTTCCTTTGATTTATTTGGGGATCTGGGCTCCAACTCTTGGTCTGGTCCCCAGCTGCTTAAGACTGACAGCTTTGTTGACACGGCTCACGGGGCCCCATTTTGAGGGCATGAATGAAGTTGGCAAACACTGGCATGAACACAAACACTGATCAAGAAGTCCTGCCCACATCAATATTGTTTTTTTTTTTGTATTTAAACGGTACAGAGTGCAGGGTTTACTTCTTAAATGATCTGAAGTTGCTGGGAAAGTTTGTCTGAGCACTGTTCCGGACATTTTCTATGTTGTCTGTGAAGGAGTATCTGATTAGTTCCATCACTATAAATTATCATTTTTTGAAGTGGATTATATTATACATAGTGTACATTATTATTATTATTATTATTAGTTATTTGTGTTGCAGGCTAAATGATTGTACTTGTTTGTCTTTGTAAAGTCAGAGGTCATTGCAGAAATATATTGTATTTTTCTCGAAGTAGATCGGATTTCCCTCTAAAACACTCCCAAAGGGTGACACTTAATACACTATACCAGCTTACTGCATCATTGTATTACAGACATCCAAGCACCACTCCCTTCATCCAGGATATACTCATGAGTCTCTTGTTCATTTTTCCAAAAGGAGCTTCCAATGCTAAAACATGCTACACAAACATATGCATACTCATCTTCATCTCTATTGATTCTTCATTGTGCACCAAAGACTTATGTATGCTATTTTTTTTTTTTCATAAAAGAAATGACCTGAGATCAAGGTTGAGTTACAATCTGGGTATGGCTTGCCATATTTCAGGCATAAAATGACCTAAAATCATTCAAGAGAAGAGCAAAACTTTATAATTGCATTATATATTTAGAATACCAGGAAGTGTATTTTTCCCCTGGCATCTTATCAAGGTTATGCTTTTGCCACATATTCTGTGTTGGTAGGCATGGCAGACAATGCATTTGTGTACCTATACAAGAGTACATCATATTACTATACCTGCACAATAAACTATGCATTATTTCCATTAAAGGCTTACTGATTCAGCTGTGTGCTGCATAACCTCTTGAGTGCATGTATTTTTGTTTTGCAAGCAGGGCTTTGTTTTCACTGACACAAACAGTGCTGTTGTTGGTCTTGGCTGCAGTTGGTTTTGAAACAGCTGCTGCTCATGGCCACCTTGGGTTACCGAGGGTTAAATGATCTGTGGTTGATAATGGGATATAAATGGCACATTTACTATATAGCAGAATGTTAACAGAGGGAATGTGATTTTTAAAAAGCTTCGGCGCAGAATCCCATTAAAAGAGAAACACGAGCCTAGGGTTTGGCTCCACACCTGCACGCCAAATGTCTAGTGCTCTCGAGGGTTTGCTGTTTGGCTCGGTTTTTGGGAGCGTAATTCCCTGCTCAGATTGTGCTCTCAGCGTGCATGCTCCATATTGTGTCCTGTAAACAGCTTGGCCCATTGTTAAACGCCACGGCGCCCTCCTGAGCTGACAACGGGTCACATTAATCACCACCACCATTCAGGGATGCGCCGAGTCAATCACAGCAACCAGTCCGGCACCAGTTGCGCAAAGGGGCTGCATGGAGGGCAGGAAGGAGAGTAGGAGCTGAGTCGGGCCCACCAGTCATCATCTTCACAGGAACGTTTATCTCCTTAAAGGATTCACACAGTCTAACTATGGGCTTCAGTTGCACAGTCTAACTATGGGCTTCAGTCGAACAGTCTAACTATGGGCTTCAGTCGAACAGTCTAACTATGGGCTTCAGTCGCAAAGTCTAACTATGGGCTTCAGTCGAACAGTCTAACTATGGGCTTCAGTCGAACAGTCTAACTATGGGCTTCAGTCGAACAGTCTAACTATGGGCTTCAGTCGAACAGTCTAACTATGGGCTTCAGTCACACAGTCCAACTATGGGCTTCAGTCGAACAGTCTAACTATGGGCTTCAGTTGCACAGTCTAACTATGGGCTTCAGTTGCACAGTCTAACTATGGGCTTCAGTCGCATAGTCTAACTATGGGCTTCAGTCACACAGTCCAACTATGGGCTTCAGTCGCACAGTCTAACTATGGGCTTCAGTCGCAAAGTCTAACTATGGGCTTCAGTGGCACAGTCTAACTATGGGCTTCAGTCGCAAAGTCTAACTATGGGCTTCAGTGGCACAGTCTAACTATGGGCTTCAGTCGCACAGTCTAACTATGGGCTTCAGTCGCAAAGTCTAACTATGGGCTTCAGTCGCACAGTCTAACTATGGGCTTCAGTCACAGAGTCTAACTATGGGCTTCAGTGGCACAGTCTAACTATGGGCTTCAGTAGCACAGTCTAACTTTGGGCTTCAGTCGCACAATCTAACTATGGGCTTCAGTGGCACAGTCTAACTATGGGCTTCAGTAGCACAGTCTAACAATGGCTTCAGTCGCGCAGTCCAACTACGGTCTTCTCATTCCCAGAGAGCCATAAGATATACAGTTTTTTTTTTTTTTTAATCTTAAAATCATCGACTGATTGAAAGTTCAAGAAAAATATCAGGTGAGATAACTGCCTGACTAAGAGTAGGTGTATGGGGTGAACAGCCAAGAGTGACTGTGAGCGACTCTATCTGCAACTTCCAGTTGTATTGTATTATCAATAATTCAGCGTAATGTTTTGCAGGTGACTATGACAATGAAAGTTTGAGGGACCCCCCCCCCCCCCCCCCAGTGGATATTCTGGCCCGGGTGCTAAATGAATGCTCAAACTGTAATCCAGTGCTGAGATGGAACAAAAAGCAGACAGATCTCTGGCACCATGGGAGCTCTGAGTGGTAGTGTCTCCAGTGGCCTGTTAAAGCAGGGGTGAAGTTCATACACATGCAGCAGAATTACGTGGGCAGAGAGAAGCTTCAGATCCGTCAGGACCGCAGGGCATTCTGGGGAATAATGTGCCTGAATCCTGTCACTACTCATTGCTCTCACTCGATGCACTTGACGCAGTCAATTTCATTTTCATTTTGTATCATGAAGACAACCCACTGCATCTGATATTAATATAATGAAATATAAATCTAACGTCTCACTTTTTTCCACACGTAGGGCCCCAGGCTATCCTGTGTAAGGTACCGTGCGCATGCAGAAAAACTTTTTTATTGCATAATTGTTGCCTCCAGTCCAGCTTGGGGCCCAAGTGTCCTCTTTAGAAGTATAAAGAAATTATGCTTCAAAATCTGAGGATGCTGCATTTCACTTTGAATTATTAAAAAAAAAAAACACAAGGACATATTCAATAACAAACTAATATCCTGAAAATAAACCTCTTTCTCTCCTCTGCAGAAAATGTATGCCAGCCCATTATGAACTGGCATCCACAGGTAACTTCAAAATGACCAACAGACCTGAAACAATGTGAAAATAACATGGTATTTCTTACAGAGGACTCTGAAGGATTGCGGAAAGCTGGCTTCTCCGCTGGTCGTTCTGGATGGCAAGTAATCATTGGGTTGAAGTTGACATGCGGTAAAGGTTATCTGATTAGTTAGAGGTAGTCATATTGCGATCTCCCCCAGGGAAATATGGACTGTGCAACAAGAGAAGGTGGGAGATCACGCCAGGATGAAGGGTCGATTGAAATGACAGGTGAAATGGTAGGTCTTATGAGTTTCTGTTCCTTCAAACACTGTCTTAACATGAGTCTGGATTCTAGAGCGTTCCATCTGCTCATGTACCCCCAAACTCTTAAGGTGGAGCATACGTAAAGTGAAGACAGGCTTGGTCAAAGTAGAGCCACAGCCAAACACGTCACCACAAACGATGTCTTTGTGAGACATATACGTTTTTCCTTCACTGACAGGCATTAGTGTGGTAACAGCAGCTATGAGAAAATCGTGATGACAATCATCGATAACATCAGTGGCTTCACCAAAAGAATACAAAATACTGAAAGAGGAGAAAGAGATGTTACATTGGTTCAGAAGGCAACAAAACATATACCATATTTTTGACCAATTAGTCATGATCTGAAGCCGTACACGTTGCGGTGTCGTGTCAATGCAGTGCTTCATTGTCTCTGCAGATGAGTCATTTTGATCACATGGACCTGCCCAAGTGTCCTTTTGCAGTAAATACTCTGTCTATTGTGTGGTTACACTGTTAAACTCCACATTCAGCTTATCTGGTGGAATGTAGACCATGCTGTCATTTCCGCAGTTAGGTAACACAGCATTATGTTTCTCATAGTGCTCCTAGAATGAATCCCATTCACACATCTCACACTTTCACCGTCCCCCTCTTTTAACACCTTTCTACTGACTTACTCCTGCATCTTCAAAAAAAATAAATATATGACATCTGTGGAATTATGTACTAAAATTTGCAGAATCCTTGACATTTATACATATGCAAGTTTATGTACTTACCTCTGTCCTTAGGCCTTAGGCTACCTTAATGGTGGCAATACATTTTTCTCCCTTTTTTGGGTTTTACATCTTACACCTATCAAAATACTCACTTGTTTTACTTGCTTTGTTAATCTTCTGTCATAGCTTAAATACGTGGAGGTAGAACCAAACGAGATACTGTGAAGGTTGAACCAAACGAGATACTGTGAAGGCAGAACTAAATGAGATATTCTGAAGGCAGAACCAAATGAGATATTGTGAAGGCAGAATCAAACGAGATACTGTGAAGGTAGAACCAAACGAGAAACTGTGAAGGTTGAACCAAACGAGAAAGTGTGAAGGTATAACCAAATGAGATACTGGTAAGGTAGAACCAAACGAGAAACTGTGAAGGTAGAACCAAACAAAAAATTCCCCATAACCTTTTCATTGAAATACAGGGCAACAGTACAGTCCACGTAGACTATGGGAGATCCCTGATTGGACTGTAGTGTCTGTTGATTATGCATGATTGGTCAATCTCCAATTTAACAATGGTCCTTACTTATGAACATATTTGCACTTAGCCTTTGCCACATTGATCACAGTATGGTTAAAGTCGAGCTCGAAATGACGGAGAGAATCCGCCACAATGCGGTTTCACAGAGGACTCAGATGTGAAACAGTTAAGGTAATGAGAGGAGTTATTTTACAGAGATCTATATTTAATGTCATTAAAAATAGTAAATCTATTAAGCTTCCCATTGCATCGTAGCCAGAGGGCTTTATGTTCTTATCGGGGGGAAGCTGCTAACCGCAATGGCAGAGGGCAGGTCAGCTATAAGGTGCCCTTGTAGAGGAGCAGTATAAAATTACCTCTCTTATCCAATGCTGGCAGAGTGCCTAAACACTGCTATTGTCACCCACTTCAACAACTGAAGGGACACTGAAGACAGGCGTACAGAAGAACAAATGACCAAAATTAATCTGAGGTGGAACTTTCATACTTACCACTGCACTTTGCTGTTGACATCAACATTTGTGAGGTTTTCTTTATCCTTGTTTTTGTTCCTTTCTCTTCCTTTCTTCCCATGATTGACAACATGAACAGGTTGCCATTTTGGGTTACATCTGTGTGTACTGGAAAAAGGACAGCAGCTGTGTTCGTCTTTGTTAAAACCAACCCAAGTTCGAAAATCAAAAACTCTGATCTGGTGTTTGTTACTTTTGTAGCATTTTAGTTACATTGTAGCATTGCATATACTACACAACCATTTTTGTCTCTTTTTCCCAAATCATTACCACAAACACAAATGGTAGATACACATTTTAAGGAATCAATTTTAATCTAAAACCTCAACTACAAAATATGTTGGTTCACTTTTTTATTATGTCAAACTATCTGAAAAAAAGCTGACCTTGATCTCAAAGCACAACTTTTTGCAAGTTCTGTTTGCGTTCTGAAAAAATGATATTTCTCAGCTTTTTCTCCTCTTGTGGAGTGACCTATTGGATGCGTGATTATTGACTTGAAAATGAAGTAACTTTTAAAATACAAAATGTATAAGTATTCATCCAATTGCATTATCCACAACTTGCTTGCATTTGTGCTGGGGCCATGTCAACCAAAGTGAAGATTCAGGTGGTTCAAATCTCAGCCAATGGATTTTAATCACTTGGGCAAACCTTTTTCTTCAGAGTTTCTGAAAACTCCGTGCACTTGGTTCTGTACAGTGCTGCTCAACACAAAAGTGTTCATTGAGTTTCAATTTTCAAAATAGTTATTGACCTATTCCAAAAAAAAAAAAAAAAACAACTGAAAACTAATTTCATGCTCCAAAATGACAAGCCTGTTGAATGGTAATTGTAGGGTAAACTACAATCTAGTTTTCTCTCTCTCTCTCTCACTGAAAAGCCCTAGGCACTTTTTTCATTATTTACACAGCATTGTGCATTTGCAAATAGTTCAAATTACCAATATATATTGTGTCGCACAAAAGACTGATTTGAACAATTTAACACACCAAAGTACCATTATAACTGTATTGCAATCTTTATTTTTGTTTCCATCCTCAATTGGAAATGGCAGCTTGTTCACCCATCACATAGCATGTTAGAATGTTTAGTTTTTTTTTTTTTTTTTTTTTTTTTCCCATGCTGTAACTTATTTTGCCGGAGGTCTGCATGAGCAAGTCGGTAACTGTCCGAGCCATGCCCGGGATTAAGCTGGTTATGGTTGTGAATCAAATCGCTCTCTATGGGGTAGTCCTTTTCAGACTGGCACCTGTGGATGCAGGGACTGAGTATATGCTGACTTCACCATCATCCAACAGTATAGTTAGTATGCAATCACTGGTGCATCTGCAATTCTGAAAGAAAAGTGGGTTTTTCAAAACATCAACTGTCACACATTCATGGCTGACTCCCCCTGCTTCAGTGTGAGAGGATTGCTGCATGTGGCTAGGCAATTTGGCTGTGGTCAGATAGTAAAAAAAAACATCAAATCATATGATGCATTATAAAGTTATTGTATCTGACTATATTTTTAATCTATATTTACATTTTGCCTTTCATTTAAAACAAGAAAATCAAATGACCTTAGAGAGACTAGGTGGGTCTATCTTATTGAGCCTATCCATGCTTTTACTGATACATTTTAGAGAATCTACCAAACACCTACCCCATTTGTTTTCAAGTTTAAGGACAATGCACAGATAGCAGGTTGCTTGCATTGACATGTTTAAATTGCTTGAGTGCAATTTGAAGTGTAGTGGCACTGTGGGGTTTCAACACCCAATAATATGCCATTTTTCCCCCAGACAAGACAAGACATGGCAGGCAAATACTGATCTTAATGATAGCATGCACTATGCATTGAAACCCATAGTATCATTGCACACGGTTTCCTACCTGAGAGTTAGACCGAGGTGATTCTGGCAAGGTGTTAACACTGCTGTACTGCATTAGCGACTCTGTAGGTAGCTGGGGACCCATACAGAAAGTGGGACATTTCCTGAGAAGTAGGCCATGACTTCAGGACAATCGGTACAGAGTGTAGCAGCGCACAGATCCTGTGATTCTGTCCCCCAGGAAACCTGTGCAAAATACGTCTTCATCCCTGTCCTGACATTCCAATGCATACCGGCATACCCATGTAGCTCTCCATGCTTTGCCATGGTGAATCTGTCAGCTGAGAACATGGTTGTGTGCTTCGGGAAAGAACAGACAGTGTGGTCTTATATATCAGCCATTGCACACCAATGTTGTAAATGTTAATAACTATAGCATATAAAGGACCCCGTAGAGTCACATCCAAAATAAAGATATCTCAATTGTGGCTGGATACCTGTAATTATTTACACTAGGGACTGAAACGGGACATTTCAGTTCTGTGTAGTGTAGCGTATTGTGAGCAGGCAATGCTTCTATATCCAACCTCTTATCTGATGTAAATTGACCCTGAAGTTACTGCTAAGCTCATGGTATATCAGCTACTATACTATGCATAATCTAAAGGGACACACTGGCGACCATATAGTCTAATCCATAGAGACACACCAGCTACTATATTGCCTAATCTATAGAGTCATACCAGCTACAATATCAACACTAATGTATAGAGACTACTGTTCTTGTAATTTGACTAACATTCATCTTGCCTTTTGATCACTTTTGATTTCATTCAATATTTTTGATTAAGGGAATGCTTATCCTGGAAAAAAAAAAATGTTCCATGAAGTGGAATGGTACTTCATAGCAATACATCAACCTGTCTGGTATCCCCTGTTTTGCCAAAATGTTGATTTCACTGTTAATAATCATAATGTGACTTTTTTGACAAAGATTTTGAAAAATAACATAAAAAACTAAATACATAAAATAAATAGTTCAGACATTTTTGTACATGTGTATCCAGTCCTGTATTCTCAAAAAGTACTTCACAAATGCCATCACATTAATCTCCAACACAGCAGATACCACAGAGTGGACTTAGCTCTCTCTTCCATTTTCTGTTGTACAGTAAGCACATATACACACACACACACACACGCATGCATATACGCGTACGCGCACACACACACACACACTCACACAGACACACACACACACACTCACTCACACACACACACACACACACACACACACACATAATAAAGCTTGGTCCTGGAAATCCACCTCTGAGACTCGTCTTTTTATTTCTTAAGGAAATCAATATGACTGAAAACACAGCCGCTTATTTCCAGGCAAGCAACACTCTTCCTAACTACACAGCACAAATCAAAAGCTCCTAAAACTCACTTTAATACTGGAGATTTAACTCTTAGGCAGTCAATTTCATCCTCAAATTTATTTATCTTACGGGGGTGATGTCTCAAGAGAGAGGAAGAGAGAGAGAGAGAAAGAGAGAGAGGGAAGGAGCTCAAATGGCGTGCGATGGGATTGAAAGTAATTACAATGAGGCTCGGCGCGGGGACGAGCCCACGACAGCGCGTTGCTGCAGGTATTGGCTGCTCTCTCCTGCGTTGTCGATCTACCGCTGCAAATTAGGTTAAGGGTAATTATTACAAGACCCAGTTTCTCTCACAGCTCCAGTTGAAGTTCAGTACCTTGATCATTTGCAGCCAGGTGCTTATTGTTTTTTTTTTTTTTTTTTAAATTGTCTAGGGGGACTCTGCATTTGAAAGTGCTAACCGAGAGTTTATAATTATTATGTGCTCCCCGCTTTGAGGATATCAAGCTCAAAGCCTCAACTCACATTTCAGTGTGAGGTGCTGCAGTATATGTCTATGTATGGCAGCATGGTGGCTCAATGGGTATCACCATGTCCTCTAAGCAAGGGAGATGCAGGTTTTATTCTCACCACATCCAGACTCTTTCTGTGTGGCAATCACATGTTTCTCCAATGGGTTTTCTCCAGGTTCTTTGTTTTCCATCCACAGTCCAGTGGCATGCAGCTTAGGCAGTCTGGACATGCAAAATGGCCTGTAGTCATGTGTGGGTGAGAGAGAGAGAGAGAGAGAGAGAGAGAGAGAGCGTTTGTCTGTCTGACCCTGTGATGGGCTTGTGTTCTCTCCAGGGTGTCTCCCTTTTGCCTAATGCATGCTGGGATAGACTCCAGCCTTCCTCCCACAACCCAAGAATGGATGAAGAAGGTACAGATGATGGATCACAGCAAAATGTCTGGTGTTAATTTAACACTGACAGTGTACATTATGAGTCCACTTATTCTCATATGTACACCGTTAAATTAACGCTGGGTATTTTGCTGTGTGGATGGATAAAAACAAGGTATGGCAAAGGTTATTCCTAAGATCAACTATAAATTGCAATGCTAGTTGTTACAAAATATGGAACACAATTTCTGAGTTTTGAAAATTCTTTCTTCCAGTTGGGAAGCTGCACATACAATATGGATCTTGCAGGATCTAATTCAATGGCAACTTGCACCGGACTATTTTGCTAATGACTATCTGCAGTTTGCCAGTGCCCTCAACTCTATAAAATATACCGTGTGTCTGCATTATTTTTAGAAGCCTAATTCAGATGTATCACTGCTAATTATAATAATTGTTCAAACAAATGCTATATGTTGAATGTTTATTTGCCATCATTTTTAGCCTTCCAAATCCATACATGAACATTTGTGTATTTTCAAAGGCAAACATGTCGACACATCCAAATCATTCTGTGCCCAATTCACATAAATGAATGGCTGCATTTATGGCCGTTTGATGAGGACAATCATTATCAGTCTATAATCTGTAAAGGTCTGTAGGAGTGATTGAAATCATTGACCTTAATCTGCATAATCTACTCTGCATAATCTTCCATTTCTGTGTATCCCACCATAACATTTAGTTTTCGTTCAGCAAAAAAAAGCACTTTTCAACGCCCCAGGTGAAATGACTCCTAGGTGAATCAACATGTCTGGCTTTACATCAAACGTCACACTAATTCACACATATGGCAGGAGCTTCGCACAGATAAATGCAGTGTTTACTGAAACAGGGTGCTGCGGTGACACTGTGTTTGGACTGCATTATGCAAATCCCTCTGATTATACAGGACTGTTTGCATCCTGTGAACTTTTGTGATCATATTGGAGAGGCGGATATCCACTCAGCTACCAGCATGCCAGTTATAAGATGGTGACCATTGCATATTGATGAAAGAAATCTTTTCAGACAAAAAAGCAATGGAAATACTGATGATAAAATACATTTGTCAGATATTTGTTGAAAAGACACAGACCAGAATTCGGTAAACGTCTGTCCTTTAACATTGGTGCACAATTAAATGCAAGTTTTCACGTTTTCATTTTTGTCTTCACAGATACAATTTGTCCAGTTCAGTAATCATGAGCATTAACTCACCAAACTTCTTTTGGAACCAAAAGCATAAAAATTTGTTTCAGTTATAAGTAATAAGTTCTGAACAATTGTATTACAATTAATATAAATAAAATCTTCTCATATATTTCTGCAGAAAATATTGTGGTTGTGATGGTTATTTTGTATATTCTCATTATTTTGTTTATTTTGTTAATCTTCAACAATGCCAGTAATTTTGGAGTAGATAATGTTTAACCAGAAAATGTATTTTTTTAAGTATTGTTATTATTATTATTATTTACAAAACATTACACTCAGACGACAACCCAGATGTATTTAAAAAATTATTATCAAATTATCAAAACTTTTCAAACAAAGTTGTATATCACTGTACCTATGTTAATTAAAAACAAGTAGGCTAGCACTCATCTCATTATAAGCATCAGTAATGAGAATCAGAATTTATGATGATGCGTCAGAATTTCTGATGATGTGTCAGATTTTTGGATGGTTGACAGACAGGATACTCACATTTTTTGGAAGCTTGCACCACAGTTCTACAGATGTTGTGTTTAAACCTGCAGAGCTCTGAGAAAACTCAAGTTTTGGCCACAGACCAAACACAAGCAATGTTATTAAGTAGATTATGGTTAAAATACTACACATAAACACAGTGTTCTACGCTTCTTCCTCGGCTACTACAGAGTAAATCATCCTGTGCTTTATGGTTTCCTCTTTACTTTTAATTACTTAAGGCTGTGGCAAATTAATGCTTTGTAATTTTTGTAATTGGATGACATCAGTAAGTGATTTCATGACTTACGGCACAGTTTCAGGTGGAATTGGAGTTTGAGGCGATGAAAACCTACAAATCAAAACAAAAGCCTTAGTAAACAGAATTATGATTTTCTCCTGTGATTCTTCAGAAAGCAAATATATTTCTTTTTCATATGAATGTTTATGTATGTCAGAAGATGACACACGCTAGACACGGTGACAAATAGTTTTAGTAAATGTCACCTGATTAAGTGTTATTTTCAGCTGTTAGATCAAACAGCCAGCTCAGTTCGGTTAAATGAGACCACTGCTTGACCAAGTCAGTGGTCAGGTGTGCCAAAGTCAAAAGAATCTCTTTACACATTTCAATGATTTTGTGATGGTGATGTTCATACCCAGTTGGAACATCAAACTGACAATGATCATGGGCGTGTTTCTGCCATACATAGTGACATAACTGGATATGCCTCCAGGTGATGCTACTTATGGCACTGCAATGTTTTGTTGCTAAACTCACTGGGTACATTCCAATACTTTTTATCGTCTTATCTGTATCTTTATCGATGTATCCTTCGTTTTGAGGAGAGGAGGCAATGAGTGGAGTAGGCAAAAGTCATCTCCTACCTTGTTGGAACAGTGGAGGGAGAGAGGACACATTGATAAGTTTCCAGGACATGGAGGAGAGGAGGAGACGAGATGAGATGAAATTTGAGTATCGGAATACACCCACTCTCTGGTTAGCCCTTGCAGTTGTCCTTGAGCAGGTATGTTATCCAACTTGCAAGAGTATGTCCAATCACATTGTCCAACCATTATTTCCTTAGAAAACTAAGTGAGAGATTATATTGGCTGCTTTGGATGTAGGAATTTCCTCCCCTCTCAGTATTTTTTTTTTTTTTTGGTGTTATATGGATACATACCAACAATATTATTTAAAGTTGTAAAAAAAAAATAAAATATATTGTTGTAAAACTGTACTTTAACAAATATCACAAAACCATAAAATTTGAGCTGTAACTGTGTATTTTTGGTCATAGGGAGTTTTTTTTTTTTTTTTTTTTTTCTCAGTACACCAGGGCATCTCAATTATAATACTGCCAATTCCAGTCTCCTCTCTGTTATTTTCCTCATCACTTTTTCTCTAAGCTTAAATTAATCGAAAGTATGTTGCCGTTTTCTTTGTCCTTGAAATCCTCATTTTTCAACAAAGAGCCTGCTTCCAGTGATTAGGTGTCCATATTTTTGAGTGGAATGTAAGACTTCACCTGCTGGTCTATAATTGAGCCAAGCTATATGTGTATACCACTTGCCTTCATGCAAAACGCAGACAATACAATGAAAGTATTAAATGCCTGAGAGCTGATCTGTCGGACCAAATGTCCTGGGCTGTGAATTTGGGCCAGCTATTTCTGACATAATGCGGGTGTAGAGGGTAAATCTTCCCTCAACAGACCTTTCTCACATCTATAATTAAGAACAATTAGCAGCTTGTTACAATGCAGGAGTAGCAGTTATGGTTGGAACGGAAATGCAGCATACGCATGGGGGGAGGAGGGCCAAGGCTGAATTTGGGAAGCCCTGTCCTACGTGAATGAGCTCTCTTTGTTTTGAGTCAGTGCCTGTATGGCAGCAGGTGTTCGGGGGGCTAACGTGCCACCTTGCAGGACCCTCACGCAGGTGTCTCCAGGCCTTCTGTGTTGTGAATTCAGCCGTGCTGTGCGGCAGACTGCATTTGCATGCATTGGGCCTTTGGAGCTCTGATCCTTTACATGCATATGGGAGACCATGAGTGCTTCTCAACCACACTGGCTGACTGAGTACAGCTTTGCGGAAGGAGACATTTTAGGGAGGGGTTCAAATGTAACCGATAAGTTTTTAGTCTTGCAAGGCGGTTACTCTGTGATAGGTGTGGTTTATCAGAAAATTCCAGAGAGCCCAGTGTGTGATATTTTCAGTAGGAGATGAAAAATAACAGGTATCACTAGGTAGGAGTAGATATAGATGTTAACAGTGGTAGTGGTTGTAGTAGGTGTGTGTGTATGTGTGTGTGTGTGTGTGTGTGTGTGTGCATACATGTGTGCGTGCGAGCGTGCGTGTGTGTGTGTGTGTGTGTGTGTGTGTGTTATGTCCTGATTACTACCCCAAGTCAGACTACAGGAGTCTCCAAAGATATTGCAGCAACAGCATGTCAAAATGAATGATGTTTTCTCACCAATGAGCATGTAGGGACAGCAACTGTAAGGACGTCAACAAGAGCTGTAAATTCACCATTGGCTTTAACGCACTTTAGTGTGTATTCAGTCATTTTCAATAAAAAAAAGAAAAAAAAATAAATTAAAAATGCAATTGTTTTACATTACATAGGTGTTTATAGCATCCACCTTTAAAAACACAATTTCTTAACCACTGTTCCAAAACACACTACAACATTTGGAAAAAAAAAAACACATTTTCTAACTGTCGATATACTGACAACTGTGTTCATGTAAGCCGTATCTGATGAATGGCCATGAGGATGCTCGGTTCCGCTGAGGCTAAAGTTGAGAACTAAGTTGTACAGCAACACAACATTTTTGTCTGGTCGACAGAACAAACAATCACTTTACAACAGGCGACTCTCTTGCAGTCCTGAATAATTTCATTATGACAGAGGCACTTTGAAAGTGTGAATTAACTGTAGACAGTCTGAGTACTTTCTATGGCCAAGAACCTCGAACTGATCCAGCCAATCACATAGGCAGGAACGGCACAGCTACTGCTAATTACCTGTAGCACTCAGAGATATGCACCACAGTGTAAACAGTACAGACACGCAATGTGAATTTACAAGAGTTTCTCCAGGCTGAGTGCCTCCAACCCAGAATACCAATGGGAGAAAACCAAACTTTAACAGCAACGCACATGGGAAGAATTGTGTTACACAACTGACTGAGCTGAACCAGTCATTGTTTTTTTTTGTTTTTTTTTTTTTTCTAGAGGTTAACATGTTCTGATTGGTTACAGCCTTTCTGTGACTGATTGCTCAAATTAGCTTCACTTATAATATGTTTCACAACACATTCTACCATCATGTAACTCAGAGTTCTTCTCTTACCCTGTGTGCATGCTAAGTGTCTTTGTGCCACTATTTCAATGGTGGAATTTAACCGTTGAACATTGCAGAGGTAAATTTTTACAAGAATACGTTTTATTTTTTATAATCTATACGATTCAGTCATGAAACTATAAACTCACCATGTATTTATGCACATATGCATTAAAGTAAACAGACATTGGTGGCATAAAAGGGTGATACATGACTTTAAAAAAATACCTTAAATTATTTAAGGGGCTCAGGCTCATTGGGTCTGGGCGTCCTCTCAACACCTCTGTAAATGTATAAAAAAATATTATTTTAAAATAATTATAATAATAAACATGGAGAAACTGTGGGTTGAATGAAAAGTAGGATAATACATTTTAACCACAAAAAAAAAAAAATGT
This sequence comes from Albula glossodonta, assembly GCA_019788955.1. Lineage (NCBI taxonomy): Eukaryota > Metazoa > Chordata > Actinopteri > Albuliformes > Albulidae > Albula > Albula glossodonta. The sequence goes on from JAFBMS010000076.1 coordinate 335,369, forward strand.
TGTTTCTCAACATTTGACAGGTAGATCATTTTATTTTTGCCGGTGGTTCCTTTTGCTGGAGCGGGATCCTGATTAGTGCAGAAACTGGAGCAGGTCCCAGATCAGCGAAACGCGTCTCAGATGCTGAGGTCTCACCACTCATCCAGCTTCATGCCGCCTGCAACTCCTACAGGTAAATCTGCAACAACATCGAATCTTCTGCTTCCCGCTTTTCCTCCTCCAGCAGGTCTGACTCAATAATGAAACAGCCATGTTTTTCAGGGGCCAAATCCCTGAGTATCACAGACCCCCTGCTGCCTTTGCTAAGGAATTCACATCCTCCCACCCCCCCCCCCCCCCACCCCACCCCCCATCACCCAGCAAGCCCTGCTCGCTGTTTCTTCACAGATACAACAGAGGAAATCTCTTGAATTGAATGAAAAGTCTGATCTTTTTTAAAAAAATGTGAGCTTGTTTTTTTTTTTTTATTTTTTTTTTTGCATGGGACAAAACAGAGTGTAAATAGTATGCAATCATTATGTATGAGTTGCATCGTGCTTGAACATGAGCTGCCCTTTTCATTTTGACACTTTGTAACAGTGTGAGTCTAGCAGGCAGTGTTAACTACTGTGTTGCTAATATGTTAGCACATTATTCGGACTTAAACAGCAATGTTATTTCTTATTTGTGGTTTGCTGGTGCAGTTTGGCATCTTTGTGCATCCTAAGCTCATGTGGCAGGGAGAGGCAAACAGTGGCAATGTAGCGCAATTCTCCAGAGGTCATGATTTCAGATGCAACAGGTCAGATCCTCAATAAGGGAGGACTTTAGATGCAGAGTGTCACAGGCAAATTAGTGGGCCCCAGCTGTGGAGCCAGCGTGTCTTTGGATTTAGTCATGGAGGGACGGTGTATTCAGACGCCATGAATGGAAGTGTGCTGAGACAGAAAGACCCTGATCAGAGCATCACTCTGTTCCTGCTCTTCACTTCATTAGCACATTGGTGAGAGCGATTCTGGGGGGGTGGAGTTCTCCTGGGAAATCCACATTTCTGCTGGGGAGGGAGGAAGGTGGGCCCTGAGTGTTATTGGATCAGTGTGTGAGTGCAGGGGGCGGAGGGGGTGTGGCTTTATCTTACTTATATACCGATTAGAAACATTGTTTCCCCAAGAGCAGTGATGGTGACACTGTGCTGCAGGAGATGCCATAATTAGGGTCAGACGTTTAAATGAGGTTGTGACTTGCTGTGCTCCCATGGCACGTTTCACAAAGATTAAAATGTTCCCTGGCATAGGTTCCTGGACTGGTTTTCTCAGCCTGCTTATCTAACCCTGTCTTCGTTTAATATTTGCTAAATAAATCCTTGCTACCTTTCATCCTCTGCTACGTGCTACAGGAGGGGTGGTGTTGGAACCAGGCTCCCTACTCCACCCACATTGAAACGATAACAGAAATGTGTTCAACAAGTATAATACGATGCAATAAAGCTCACCAACAGTGATACCTGTGCAGTAAAAGGCCTGATGGAGCTGAAGCTATTTGTAATAGAAATTTTAACCAGTGACTGTAGCAAAGACTTTGCACTATCAAATGATTGTAATGTATGTGAATCTATCTATCTATCTATCTATCTATCTATCTATCTATCTATCTATCTATCTATCTATCTATCTATCTATCTATCTATCCATCCATCCATCCATCCATCCATCCATCCATCCTCCAAAATTCATTGAGGGAAGAGAGGGTGTGTGGAGGCAAAGATAAGCACCGTCATGTACACCTAGAAGGGAAAAAGCAAGGCATTATGGGTATATAACTTGGCTGATACTTAAGTGTGATGCCAGGTAGGAGGATATTGTTGTAACCTTGAGATTTTACATCATAATAATAATGAATAACAATACTAATGCTACTAATAATAATACTAATAATACTACTACTACTACTACTAATAATAATAATAATAATAATAATATACATGGTCATTATCATCATCAAGGTTATGAGATGAGGGAGTATGAAAGAAGCGCATGAGGAAAGGTAGAGCAGCTTCTACATCTGCATCTGTTGTCATCCATTGCTACAGTATGTGACCAAAAGCATTGTCTTTGTAAGGTCCGGACAAATCACTCACTGTTCGATGACGTATTTGGGGACAAAGCTGGTCCTCATTGAATTTCCTGTTTTAGGTATCTGCTCCCAGTGACAAAGAGGGATCAATTTCAAAGATAAAGAGTCTGCCGGAATAAATCAACAGTTTAATGGAGTCCACTGACTTACATAAAACACTGAAAGGCAAATGTTAGGTACATCGCTTGTCAGCAAGATTAATGTCTTCCTATTGTCTAAAGTTTCCATCTGAACACTTTTATCTTGAGCAATGACAAACCCTGCAATTTTCATTATACATGTTATATCATAGGCTCTTGTCTGTAATTGATTGTCCTCCTTTTGTGTACCTTGAGAGTGTGCATGCGTGCGTGTGCTTGTGCTTGTGCGTGTGCTTGTGCTTGTGCTTGTGCGTGTACGTGTGCGTGTGCGTGTGCGTGTGCTTGTGCTTGTGCTTGTGCTTGTGCTTGTGCTTGTGCTTGTGCTTGTGCTTGTGCTTGTGCGTGTGCGTGTGCGTGTGCATGTGCATGTGCGTGTATGTGTGAGCGTGGTTGTGCACGTGTGCGTGTGTGGAGGGACATGGGTGTTTTGCCTTTGCTGGAATGTTACATGAAATATTGCCAATTAACAAACCTATTTCTCTTTCCTATGGATCTTTACCACCTTCATATCAATATTATCGATCACTTGCAAGGACATCCTCTCTGCCCTGCATGCAATGGCGGAAATTTCAAGGAGACTATATGCATCTTTTAGCTGAAAACATTTGACAGTGAAATGAAGGGGGGGGGGGGGGTGTGGATGAGCAAAAGTGGTCAGCTGAATGAATGAGCATGCCTGAATACCCACAGCCATGCTTAATTAAATTCACTGATGACACAATATAGTGTCCTGCTCCTATCTACTGTTGTAAGGGGATGGAAAATTACATTTGGGCACCAGAGGGACTTAAAGTATCTGTGCAGTTAATGGCAGGTCAGCTCCTCTTGGGCAAATTAGAAACACCATTTATATTCATAGTATGTATACTGTACGTATACACACATAACAGCATGAGATAATAAAAGCACACTTTTGTATTATCTTTCAAAGCACCTTTCTGATATGGTAATGCTGTTTTCTCAGTCAACTTTTCACTCAGGCTCACAGATCCCTTTGACATTGTTGACATTGCTCTCGTTAAATGGAACTTCATTGATTGACATGACGTCTTTACTGTCACTCCACTGGTGCTGAAGGGCTTAACAAGGAGTCTCCACTTTGTCTGCGGAGTGCAATGTGGAGTCGGGATTAATGAGACCTTTTAGCCTTAAACCACGGCAGTGACTTTGAGCCGTTGAAACTGCAGCGACGTGGAGAGGAGGCTAGCTCACGGGACTCCAAGGTTACAGTCTACAGTAGGGAAGAGCCCAGAGGGCATCGTCCCTCTGGACCTCATGCCAACGTCTGCTCTTAATTATTTTACATCTCTCAGTCTTTAATCTGACATCTTCGTTAAATGTCTTGATCGTCTTAAAAATCGCAGCCAGAGACTCTTCTGAATTAAATGAAATGTGTCAATTCAGCGAGGAAATCTGCATTTGTATTTGCGGATAGCGGTCTAGCTTTACCAGGGTAACTGGTAAAAACAAAAACCTGCTTTCACACTTGGTCCCCAAGGATCAAACGTGCCCACCTCCTTTGTTAGAGGAAATTCTGCTGAACCTGAAGGCTAGAGTTGAGTCATCCAATTTCACAAAAGTATGAGGTTTCTGTTCTGGACTCTTTACCAGTGTATATACTGCTGGACTCACAGAGGAACAAAGTTACAATTCTGGAATCCTTATCTGTCCTTGGACCGCTGGATTCATTGAGTATTAGCATTATAATGGGATTATACTGCTAACGTTCATACTTATGCTAATGCTAGCGGTAACCCTGGTCGTAGTCCTTGTCCTTGCACAATGTCTGTTCATGACTATGTATGCCTATCCTAGCAGGGCCTGGTAGTCATGCCGGGTCTGCAGGACCTCCTGGTTTTAAAGGAAATGGCCTGCCAGAGCTGGCCTGACACAGTACCCTTCGCATAAGCACCTGGACAACTTAATGAGCAATTAGATCTCTGCACTGCCACAGGTAAGATGTTAGAATTCTGCATTCTTTTTTTAGTAGTTAGACTGCAGGACTGGCACAGGTAAGATGTTAGAATTCTGCACTCTTTTTTTAGTAATGAGACTGCAGTACTGCCACAGGTAAGATGTTAGAATTCTGCACTCTTTTTTTAGTAGTTAGACTGCAGTACTGCCACAGGTAAGATGTTAGAATTCTGCACTCTTTTTTTAGTAGTTAGACTGCAGTACTGCCACAGGTAAGATGTTGGAATTTTGTACTCTTTATTCATCGAATAGACTGCAATGCTGACTCAGGTAGAGCGTTGGATTTCTGGACACTGAGACATTAGACAGCTGGACTGCCAGAGTTTAGTCATCCTGAGATGAGAGGTCAGACTGAAGGACCTCCAAAAGTTCATGGTTAAAGCCCGGGGCTCATAGTCGTTAGAGGGCTTCCCTGAAAAACTCGAAGAGGTTACAGGCTACAGGACAAAGGGTCAGTGACCCTGTCCATGGTGTGCCATGGATATGTCTAGTGTTTGCTCTTCAAAACCCACAATACGTGATCTTATCAAATATGAGGCTTTATGAATACAAGTGACCATGTGCTGTACCTTAAGCATGAGTGCCAGCGTTCAGACTCGTCCTCCAGGTACTGGAGCAGTATTCAGGCTCAGACACTTAATAGCTGTCCATCAAGAATTCAGAAAGAGCACAAATCGGAGCCATATCCAGCATTCCAGGACCAGGGCAGCCTATTCCCGGGCTTGACTGCTGGACCCACTGGTGCTGCAGGTCCAACAGATGAACCCGGGACCAGGGTGTCTGTCTGTCTGTCTGTCTGTCTGTCTGTCTGTCTGTCTGTCATAATCTTCATCTTCATACTTTAGCTCAGTGTAAAGGTATAATAGTAGCCTATAAAAAAAATACTGTCCATGTACTTCAGTCCACACTGGTGTAAAGAAGGAAAATAAACACAGCAACGATTAAATACACTAAAATAAGTACTTCAATAAAACAAGAATATTGTCTAAACTATTACCACCTTGTCACACATGAAGTAAAGTGTGTGCCTCCAAATGTAATCCATATTTTTAATAATGCAAATATACGAGGAGCCAATAAAAGGAAGTAAATTTACATTAATCAAAGCAAAGATATAACCACAGTATATTATGTTGATGCATGGGTTATTTTACAGCAAACAGCGCATAACTGAAGATAAAATGAGCTGGAGGATTTGTTTGTGTAATATTGCATCATATATTCATTTGAATGAAAATGAACAGAGCCTGAAATACTTGACTGGTTTAGCTGTTTTTGTTTAAAAATTGGAGCATTCAAGAAAGAACTGAGGTTAAAAATTCATCTTTTTTAAAGAGTTGATTTTTAAAAAAATCTTTCCAAATAAAGGCAGAGCACATTATGACAGAAATAAATACATTTTAAATCTAATTTAAAAATAAAATCTGTGAAGGATTAGTTTTTCTATCTATTTTCATGAATTGAAGAATGCCCATTTTATGTTTTTACAGATAATAGAGGCATGCATACATTTTTAATATATTTGTGCATGCATGGGGTACATGTATTATACTGTATGCAACACGTTTCAGCGATCTCCAGCTGTAGCAGAATCATATGAACATAAAACACAAACTAATATGGGTATGTTGGATGCAGTTCATTTTGGATGCATTTCTGTAAGACTTAACACTTCGGTCAATTCAAAATCTCATACATGAAGTATCTATGGGAGATTAGGCAAACTGAAGAACTCATTCCTCAGTCTTGTTTAATGTAAGTAATCTTCTTTTCCAGCAAACCAGCTTTTATAATCTCATCTGCAAAGTAAAAAGAAAAAAGCAGAAAGGTACATGTATATCCATGTATGCTTCTGGCTTTGTTTCTCTTCATTTGAGAACTCGTGATTCTGAGATGCCTTGCATAAGTAGTTTCTGAAATGCAAGATGACATGTACATCATATGCATACTAGTCTATTTTTTAAAAGGAGAAGAAGAAGAAAAAAGACTTTGAATGCAAGCTAACATTATTTTCAGATATTGCATGTCAGAGATCAGTTCTCATGTACATGTAAATGGTATGACAACATGCTTTCATATTTAGCCTTTGTCAGATTATTTGTTCAGAGAGGAGATGACAATTATTTCAAATTAAGAGACAGTTCTAGCCTCTTTCTTTCTCTGTCTCTGTCCCTCTATGTCTGTCTCTCTCTCTCTCTCTCTCTCTCTCAACAAAATGGTAGGTCTGAAGTTTGGCAATGTCACAAATGTGGCTTGGCAAGAGCTGACAAAGGATGGCATTTACAAAACATGAAAGTACTATAAAAAAGATCAAAGTATCTAATGTGCTTAAAATATTATTATTAACTGCACTCTTTATGTATAAGTCAGACTATTTCTGTTTACTTCATAGCTGCTGCCTCCATTGATAAGTGTTTTATGTCCAATCCAAAGCAGGCCACTGTCTGTGTATAAGACTGCTAAAATCCCCCAGGCTGAACAGACCCGGTAAATAACGGATTTATCGATTGCTCATATTTTTAGCATCCCCAAACATTTACAATCTCAGTAAAATCTTAGAGGGCATTCATCAGGAGACCTGCAGGTTCTGTCAGTGATGCATGTTTGCTTTTGACCCGATTGACTAAAATTTTAATTCCAAAGGGAGTTGCATACACAATATAATTTATAATTTATCAAACAAAGGCTCTAAGAATGTCAATACCACAATTCTGGGAAAATCAATAAATATTGTGAAAATGAGAAACAAGAAAAAACAAATAGCCCTTCGTGGCATGGCCTGTTTTAGATACAGAAATGATCCTCTAAATTCTGCTCTTTTCTGTCTCTGTTTGGATTTTGTGTGCCATCATTTCCCAGCTAAATATATTACTAAATTAATATCTGTGTTGTGCATAATCACTCTGTGGGAATCGGTAATTGTTCCTGCAGCTGAAGCTGCAGCACACAGTCCCTCACCAAGGTCAAAGGTCATCAAATGGCACTTCCAATTATGCATTGTTCTGTGACTCAGATAATGGTTATATCTTTTTTTTCCCTTTATTGAGGTTATATACACATTACACACAATAGATAATGGTTATATCTGATCGTTTTTGTATTGCATGAATGTTCCTTCAGGGCAGTTCTGCATGGCACCCAATATTAAAACCAGGATGCAAATTTGATGCGTATTTTAACATTTTCTTTTTTAGAAAAGGAGTATTTTTTTTTTGCCATTTCCATAGCATTGTATTTCATCAACTGTAAGATTTAGCTTGTTGGATCTGAGTAGGAAATTTTGTGTACTCTGTTGTGTACTTCCTTTTTCAGTTTATTTTTGCAGTTTTCTTAATTCTTAGATAATTCACCACAGCATGTGTTCTACAGTCTAAAAGCAGTCCTGCTTAGACTAACTCTGACTCAAAGTCAGATGGAAACACCAGTGAAGTTGATATTAGTATGTGCATTAGTGAAATAAACCCTGCAGCTGTCAACGATGACAAGGGGAAAAAACACATAATCCTGCTGAGAGCACAGTACGGAGTATGGGAGGTAATGCAATGCAATACAACACAACATAGAATAAGCATAAAAGGTTCACGACAGCAGTGATTAGCGGAGTGATACTGCAGTGATGTCTACAGCCAGACATGTCTTGATTGTAGAGCTAATGCATCACACAACAGAGATCGGGAGATGAGGGGCAAGGAGCAGTGACCTTACTTACAGTCTTAGAGATGTAATTACAGGTTGTTTAATTAAATCCTGTTTCCATGGTGATGGATGGCCATTATTATTATTGTTACAATCATGTAATATTTATTTACTATTGATATTTATGATTTAATTATTTACTGCATATTTTCCAAATATTATTTAAATGCAGGGCCACTTATTATTATTGTTTGTTTGTTTGTTTGTTTGTTTGTTTGTTTGTTTGTTTGTTTTTAAGAGCCACTGTAGATCCCAAAGCTGTTCACCTCAAGGAGGAGTCTGTTGATTTTTATTTTCAATGTCTGAATCCAGGAAAGTCTGAATGGTAAGTCAGGACAGGAGGCTCAATTCACCTGACAGCAGAAGCTTTAGCAACAGACCTGGCCCGTTACAATATGACAGCAGTGTTGAATACATCTGCCTAGTTAGCCATCTGATTCATATATCAGTAACCAACGTGGGCTAGCATGCTTATCCAAACCCAACGTGGGCTAGCATGCTTATCTAAACCCAACGCAGGCTAGCATGCTTATCTAAACCCAACGCAGGCTAGCATGATTATCCAAACCCAACGTGGGCTAGTATGCTTATCCAAACCCAACGTGGGCTAGCATGCTTATCCAAACCCAACGTGGGCTAGCATGCTTATCCAAACACATGTATTTAACCTAAAGCTGTGGTTCATTTTGGATCAGTTCACTGAGCTAAAATGTACCCATGAACATTACTGATTTTCACAATAATAATATCAGAACAACAGTGATGTATGAAATTATGATACAATTATGTGTGAATGACAGCGAAGACATCATGGAAGTTTGAGACAAACTTTGGCAGGTTGATGAATACATCTTAAGGTCTACTATTAAATTATCTTTACTTACTGTTCTGAAAGGTCTGGTGATATTGCATATACTGGAATCTATTAATGGACAGCACTGCAAGTTATGATTGAAACAAAAAAAGTTTGCTTTCAAGCTTTTGAAGCCAATTGCACTTAGATGAATAAAAGCAAAATCAACATGGCCAGTGTCAAATATTTACCAGCTTGTGCTTGGCTGCATTTTATTTGCATCTTACATTCATATCTTTCTGGACTGAAGTAAAATTGTTCATGTCAAAAGAAAAGAAAAAAAAATGAAAAAGCAAGGTTTCCAACTTTTTCAACTTTTTTTCTTTTTTTTTTTTTTTTTTTAACAGAGTGCCACTTATTTACCAGGCATCAGTACAGAGCTCAAACGTAAGATATAAGGAATTGCGAAAGGACCTTGAGTCAAAAAGGTTTGCGTGCATGAGGGACACTAAATGGAGCACTCATCACCATGACAACAGTGCAGAATTCATTCGTGTTGGATGGATCACATGTTAGGGGCCACTCAGCACAGTTGACGTGAAAGAAAGCCATTTAAGACCATGAGAAATGAGAAATCCCGCATGCTGGTCCCATGCTGCCTCAGTGACTTATGCACTGTACCCAGATCAGTATCATGGCAGGTGAGACTTAAGTTTGTTGTTACTGCCGCTAAGCCTGTGTCTTGGTGCTGTCCTCAAAAGCACACTCTTCGTGATAGACACCCAAGGACAGCACAGTGAGACTGTCCACCTATTTGCTGTCAAATTATTGGATATCAGTATTTTTTTTAATCAGTTATAAACCAATGAAATATATGTGAAGGCTTTATCATATCATATTATATGGAGCAAGCCTTGCAGTTGCCTAGCATTGGTGACTTGGGTGGGGAGGGGAGGTGGGGGTCACATGGCTTGTACTGCATGTTTTATATGTTATCCATTGACACCCAGCTAACAGAAAACATTTCAAGAACACTGGAAAAAGTGCAGCTTTATTTCCATTTGGCCATGCCGTAACGTCATGATGAGAGTATTCCTTTCATACAACATTGGCTGCTACTGAACCAGATGCACTCTGGTTCGTATCCAATTAAACTAACACTCTCTCTCTCTCTCTCTCTCTCTCTCTCTCTCCCTCTCTCTCTCTCTCTCTCTCAGAACATATGCAATTCAATCAAAACAAAGTCTGTGTTATAACGGAGGTTTCCTTTGAGCGTTTGCTGTTTTATTGAAGCCAGGCAAACATTACCATGGGAACATGTTATTTTCATCCTAACATAGAATGGCATATGTCATTAAAAAGATTAAAGTCTGTTTCGATTGAATTGTGTACGCCCTTAAAGAGACTGTGCAGGGACCCAATCCAACATACTTAGTCTCTTTCAGGGCAGATGCAATTCAATCAAGAATGACTTTAGTGCTTTTGAGGGCATGTGTTCTCTCTCAGAATGAAAATAATAAATTCCAAAGGACAAACAGAAAATGCTCAAGAAAGACTGTAAAAAGAAAGAAAAAAAAAAGGTGTTTCGTTACACATTTATAAAATGAAAAATAAAGTACAGTTCTAAAGCTACTCCTGATCTTGTGACTTAAAAGTAACACAGGAATATCCAGAAAAGCTGATATTTATTTACGATTTAACTTTCTGCAACTCTGCTGTGAACCAAATATCTTTTACAGTAACTGGATAGTTACACAGTAAGGTTAAGGTAAATACTCAGATCCACTTCATCTAAACTAATCCATACACACACACACACACACATACACACAGGTCCACACACACACACACACACACACACACACACACACACACACACACACACACACACACACACACACACACACACACACACACACACACACACACACACACACACACACACACACACACACACACACACACACACACACACACAATATGTACTTGCAGTATGTACAATGCAGTCTTCTCCTTTTTTTGGAAGAGAAATTGAGATAATTTACACCAGACTACAAGTGAAACTAACCGGGTGAGTTGATAAATGTATACATATTTGTGATGCCGGTTTAGTTTTGAGGTATTTTAAACCTTCAGGGGACTGCATGTGTAGAATAGTATGCAGTCTGCAGGAATAACATTGCTGGTAATATATATTTTAATGGTTCAGTGTGTAAGAATATATTTTCAGCAACTGTGTGCAGCTTAAGTGCTTCTTTTTTTTTTTTTTTTTTAATACCGTGACGCCAACTTCATCTGATGGAGAGGAGAGATTATGATTTAACAATAGGCTTTGCATTTCAATGAAGGGCCATTTATGACAATCTCACGGTGGGCTGCACTGGAAGTGCAACACGTGGGCCCCTTCCTGCAGGTCGCACAATGGCTGTGATTACCGCACGTCGAAAGGTTGTCGTAATTTTTATGCATTCACACTCAAGGTGAAAACGTGCTGTGCGTTAACCCGGAACGTGGAAAAAAAAAAGAAAAGGAAAAAGAAGGAAGAAGATGAGGAGTGAAAAAAGGAGAAGAAATGAGGGGGTAAATAGACAGCCATTAAGGGTAGATAGAGGAAGTAAAATAACCATTTTTTTCTATCTTTCAATTTAATCTTTATTTATCTTTGAGAAGTCCGTTTGAGATATCGAGACACTCCATGAGGGAATATATTCCCCAGGTCCATCTTGTCCTATGGATCTGTTTTATTATCTACAGACAAGATGGCTCACGTAAAACACTGCTAGACATCAGCATCTTCTCATTATCATGGTGTCACCCACGGAAATGTGTCTGCTCTGCACTTGGTTCTACCATGGCAACGCTCAGAGGGTCAACAGTACATTGCAAATCAAGGAAATTAAGGAATATGGGAACAGGCGAGGAAATGAGACCGAGTCCCTCTTTAATGAATACTGGAATAAGTTTCACTCTTTAAGCGGGAGGGATAAAGTGACACATCCTTTAAAAAAGTGGATTTAATCAACACAGATGAGATATAAGAGAAGACTGTCCTTGTTACTTAAATCATGCTGGTGATAGAGGACAATTTTAGCAGCTGGTGAATTGAAAGTAGGTCACCCCGAGATAGCTTGATCTCATCGGGTCACTTCTTGTGCTCAATCGGAAAACTGTTCGTACGACATGCAATCTATTATTTCACAATTTACTGTAAAAATGTGACTAATAGACACAGACAGTGGTTCTTTTTTTCCAGCGGCTTATGCGAAACGTTGGAACAGCGAGGCCCACAGGGCTGAGAGGAGTATGAAAGAGACATTAGAGCTCAAAACATGACTTCTTTTTCAACATTTTTCTGCTGTCAAGGACACCACTACTAAGGGCCTAAAGACTGCTGATCTCAGAATGGAGAGAAGTTCCGAAAGTACTTCTCTCAGACAGGACTCTTAAAATTCAAATGAGATTTTTTTTCCCCTACAAAATTTGTACTGAAAATATTGTGTCATGCCTGGGATATTTCAGCCTTAAATGTGATTGTACAGGATGAATTTGTTAAAACTATAAGCCATTTCCAAAGATTCTTGAAAATAGTTTTTTTTATTATTAATCTTGGAGTTTCCTTGAACGAAACATGCTCAATGCTGCCAATCAGGATGAATGGGCATACAGGGGGTACTCGACTCACGAACGAGTTCCGTTCCTACAACGTGTCATAAGCCAATTTTCAACATAAGTCAGAATTTATACCTAAATTATACCTACATTAACACCTTAAATCACTCACGCTGTACACACAACACATGAAGGACATATAAAATGCAGTCATTAAACGAAACAGTATTAAAAAAAAATGAGAGAACAATTCCTTACCTTTATTTCTGTGGTCGTATTTACGAACCGAACCGCTTAAGTCGAAACGAGGTTTTTTAAGCCATTTATGGGAGTGTGTCGTAACCACAAAATGACCCGAGACCGACGTAACCCGAGGACCCCCTGCATTCTGATTGAAACTAAATCTATCTTCAATGTAATTACCATATGGGTAAGCTACGTGATGTGCACTTACTGTATAATCTGTAACATGTCCAAGGTCCCCCGACTACAGGGGTACATTTGGAGAAGGACATTTGTGTGTCTGCATGTGCTTTCTGGGTGTGTTGGGTAAGAAACAAAAAATTTACAAATGAAAATTCTGGCTGCTGGGTGGTTCAACTTGTTAAGGCACATTTCCAGAATGTGTCCATGTTGTCTCCTTAGCGACCCCTGCTGGACAATAGGACATGCACAGCCCACCCACACTGGTGTCTTTCACTGGCACCTGTCTGAAGATGCTCAATCTGTGGACTGTGGTGTGAGAAAAGAAATGGTGGCTGGCAGTATGGAGGGAACAGAGCGTGTGCTTATTTGTGATCACCTAAGTTGATAGCTGAAATCGCAGCGATTAATTGCAGCTCATACATACAACTGAAAACTCCAGACAGGAAGAAAGGGGATTTTTTTTTCTTTTTAGAGGAAAAAAAAATTGTCAGTTTGATGAGGCAGGTTACTTTCCATCCTCCCTGGGATTCAACTGCTGGCAGGAACAAGGTACTCTCAGGTTTCTCTGAAACATTTTGCCATCATCGGGTTTCATTTTGCAGGGGCCGCACCCTTGGCCTGGAAAAGGAAATGGATAAAAAGGGTGCTCTCTGAACGGTTTTTCCTGTTTTTGTTCTTGTACAAGTGTATTGATTGCTCTGACCCCTTTCAACAAGTAGAATGTGTTAGTTGCTGTCTAGCCAGTGGAAATACAAAGTGTAGCATTCTGTCATCTAGAAGCGTCTTCCCAGCAGTGCCTGTCCTCAAAGAGCACAGAATATTATTAATTTCCAATGTTTGTGTTTGGATAGGTTGCATGTCACACAAACAAACCGCTCTGCTCTGAGAGAGGTATTCTTTATCAAATGTGAAAACAACGAATCGACCAGTTTTAGGGGGAGCTTTTGCACTCCTAATGAAATCAATTGTATCTATTATGCAAATAACAATAATAAGAAGAATAAGAATAAGAATAAGAATAAGAATACACCATTATGTTATGCAGATGTATGTAGAAGTAAATGTTCATTGGGCCTCAGATATACCTTATGATTTCCCATCATTCATCATTTATAAAGCACACTTGAGCACTTCCTGTGTCCTGTTGTTACGCAATGCCTGGCTGAAATGTCCAGAGCAGGCTGTTCCCCAGTGGCAGCCAGGCCTGGCTCTGGTCCAGGCAATAACGTAAGAGACTCTTTGAGAGGTTTTAATGAAAACATTATGCATACGGAGAGCAGAGAGGGGAAACCCTTCTGCTAGAGTTATGTAGCTTTTGCTTATGGTCCCCATCCAGAGTGACGAGTGAGTCATACCGACACTCGCGTTAATGCAGCCAATCAAGGCTGAAGGCTGAGGCTTAATTCAGCCAATCAAGGCTTCAAGCTGAGGCTCATTAAGAAGCACACTGCACGTTGATGATCCCCGGTAGTCATAACTGTCAGATGATCTTTTTTTTTTTTGCTTTCATGAGAAAATATTTGATGTAAACTATATCTCATTTTATTTTCTAAGTTTTATTAACTACTAATTCCATTTGGCAGTATTTTGCGGGACTGTATCAGACAGGTAATGGATAGTTTAAATGTACATTCAGGATGTCATTGTGCAAATTAAGCTTGAATCCATAAGATGGAGATTGCAAGGAGCCAGTTGACTTACATGTGTTTGACTTTATCAGGAGGATAGCCTTTTCTGTATCAGAGCTGCCTGTGTTATTCAGTAACTGAGTACAAAGAGCTCAGCACGGTAACACCATCTGTGGCAGACACAATACACAATATAAAAATATATACAACAATAAATACAATATAAAAACACACACCATTCCAGGTAGGTTGATACAACTGTATTTCAGACAGACCTGAATTGTTTTTTTTTATTTATTCATGTAATTATTTTGTGCAAACATCATAGATAAAACAACAGACACAATAAATTAGCATACAGTACATGTGCAGAGTGAGGGAAGAAGCCAAAAGAAGGAGCTTGTGAATCTCTTAAAATGCAAGTGGTTAAATTCAGTTAATGCTTCTGAAACCTGCGGTTGTCAAATAAAGAACAGGCCTTTAATTTAGCTCAGTCTCAAACTCCGGCACTTAACCAGGAATGAGGGGATGCACATAAACGAAACAAGAGCTGTCATGACTTTTTTTGTTATCTATTTTCCTCCAACACCTACAGAGTTTTGGCTGACAAGCAGCGGTCCTGCCCCAGTAATTATCAATCTCTCATTTAAAAGCTTTGCCGGCTTGCAAGCCTGCACTAATTTTATCTCCATGCTATTTCCATTCACCCACAGAAAATAATGAGCAATGCGTTCAGGTGTTTTCATGACTGAGCCCAGTGCAGCGCGTGGTGAGACGGAGGGAAATATACATAATGGCTTGCTTTCTGATTTTAAGACGTGTTCTTATGTCTGATTTAGCCCCTCTCACCCACATCTCATCACAGTCTCCAGCTCTTACTCACCAAAGAGTTATTATTAAATATATCTGCCAATGCCATCTTACACCAGGGGACAGCTTTTCTCTCCTCTGGATCACTTAAAGCGCATGCCTGCAGACACTCACACACAAGCATTTACGCAAGCTTGCACACACACACACACACACACACACACACACACACACATACACCCTCATACACACACACACACACATATACACATATACACCCTCATACACACACACACACACACACACACATACACTCACAAACCAAAGCAAGACCTTAATAAATCGGCTTTCATCTTAATCTGACTCAAATTGGCACATATATCTGTCTGAATTTCCAGCTGAAAGAGGTTTTATTAGACATGGGTGGATTTGGGTTTAAAGATGAGCTGTCTATTTTAAGGACAGGCTCTATTCCAAGTGTATGTCAAAACTGTCTGCAGTTTTCCCTTTTTTATGCGATTATGTCCATATGCTGTTATAATTTTACCTATCACTATGATGTGAACTGCAATTAATTTGTATAGTGCTTCCAAAATCTTATACTATCAGGACTGAATTTAAATCATACAATAAAACATTGGATTTATGTCTTCATTGATTAATTTGAAATTAGAGTGCGTAGTTAAATATTGAGAATGATCATTATACTCTTTGGTATGAATCCCAATTCCATAAGTGTGAGGATGTCTCCTTGCCGACTCATGTTGGGAAAAAAAAGAAGAAAAAAAAACACCTTTATTAACTGTAATGGAGATTCGTAATTTCCACTGATACGGGCTGGCAACATAAATCCCAAAACATCCCAATTACTCTGAAAATGTTTATAACAGGATACTTTGGCAGTTACATATTGTTCCATATTGGTGTTAACCCATTTCAAAATGCCTTGGAGAGGTCAGAACATAGCTGATGCACTGTATATCCGATTAGGGAACATAGCATTTTTCATAAAAATAATGTCAGGACCATCCACTTGATTTGTGCACAGCATGTCCAATTAAATGCTTGCATTAGGCAACACATCAAAATGCTTATTACTTTTCACTGGACCTGTGACTAATGTATTCCCTGTGCAGTCAATAGCTGTTCAGATATGCACGGTCTCTATCATAGGAGTCACCATTGGAAAGCATTCACGGTGGAACATGTCTTCTGTAAACTAATTGTAGCATGCCACGTTTTAATCAGGCAGAGAAGCATGCTAAGCCGCGCCCCGCGATCCTATGCACAAACTGTCAAAGGCAAACGGATTAGGGCCAATGAGGTGCAATGAGAGGAGAGCGTAATTAGTAATTAGTGCTCCTTAATGGGAAAAGTTTTAATGAAATATCCCAGCGTGATTGGCATTACGTGAGCGGACATTTTGTGTTGGAATGGGAACCTACGGTGGACATGTGGCTAGGGAGAGCTGGGATCTTACTCTGCTGATTTTTTTATTTTTTTAATTTTTTTTCAATTTGGAAGAGTGCTTTCTCCTTTCTTCCTCCAGTCCTCACTGCTGCTGCTGCTGTGTGTGTGTGTGTGTGTGTGTGAGAGAGAGAGAGAGAGAGAGAGACAGAGAGAGGAGAGGGAGAGAGAGAGAGAGAGAGAGAGAGAGGGAGAGGGAGAGAGAGAGAGAGTGAAAAAACTTGAAATATAGAGATTGAGCAAGATTTTTTAGTCATTTGGTTTAAATTCTTACCCACAGAGAAAGAAGCTTCCATTCAGTCAAAACCGTCCCCCGACTTTTACAGTTAAGAACTTGCCTTTATTAAGTCTGTGTGAAGGACAGATGATATAATCCAGGCCATAAATATGTAAAATGGTGCAGAATATTAAACACATTCACACAACAGGAGAAAAAATTATGAGAATTACAGAAAATGGATAGCAATCTTTAAACCTTCCAATAGCACACTCAAAATGTTAACTGGATGCAAAACAATGAAGCAAAAGGGGCAAATTAACTTTCACTTTCAGCTTTCACATAGTACATGATCATTCACGCCTACATGAATGTCAGTGCGGAGAGAAGACATTATCTTTATATAGTAAACTTACGTGTCTCAAGGCATGTCAGACGTTGACAGTCTAAGCATAGTCCTGCTTGGTGATGTCTTAAGGTCAGATCATGCCATCAGAAGCTTCTGCCCAGTCTACGGTGTCCATCTTAAGACAAAAATGTCAGCCTGGCTTCTTAGGTTTAAGCCCTGTGGTGCACCACTGACAGCTCTGGCATTATACTCGGCTAGAGCTGAGGTTGAGACAGCCGGCTGGTGATGTCACGAAACAGATTAGAACAAATCAACACCAAGCAGCTTTTTGTCTCAGTTCTCTTCTCAACAGAAGGGAAGGCTAAGGTTGCCAACAGCAAGATTTGAAAGCCTGAGTTAAAAAAAAAAAAAAAAAAAAAAAACATGATGAAAAAACGTGATGCATCTGGAAGAATGATAAACACATAAAGACTATTTGCTGCAATCCTGAACCTGAGACAGCCGTTTCCACTATTACGTGGAGCTTGTTTCCCCTGCGTATTGTTTGGATGAATGTTTTGCATATATAAGCAGAGATGTGATTTTTTTTTTCTTTCTGACTAGGAAATGTTGACCACCCAGGCCAGGTCACTTCACATGTACGTCGCTGGAATTTAAAGGTCCCAAGAAGTGGAAAAACCTCTACTAAACTGTTAGATAGGAAGTAGATATTCCAGTTACAATGTCAATATGTGGTCTTGATTTTTAACCCTGAGGTTTAAACTCCAGCTATGTACATTATGATTGACCCTCAATGTGTCAAACAGACACAAACAGACACAAGGTGTTTTAAACTAAAGGTATGCCCCGGACGTACACATTGAGAATTGAGAGTGCTTTTGCACTCCCTGACAGCTGATAGCGGGAGGAAATGTTCAGCGATAAAGCCAAAATCACATTACTGAATAATGGTTAGTTTTAATGGTTGAAGTTGTATTTGTTAAATTAAATTTCCCTTGGAAACATAAGTAATGAGAACATCATCTAAAATAAAAAAAAGGAGAATTGCATTAAATTGCTGTCATTATGCATATTTTAATAACTGGATTTTGTATGACTGCATATAGTTATACAACATATACTTAAATAGATATTGCATTTTTTTTTTTTTGGGGGGGGGGGGGGCGAGACTATTCCATATTATGCTCTCATAAACACACTGTATTACTTGAACCATGTGTATATTGAATAAAGTAATTGGTTAGCATGAATGAGCATTTTCAGCTGAGGTAATACATTTGTCTGGAAATACGTTTGGCAGTTATGTAAGTCTTAATCATTAAGAGCACAGTGTCCGATCCGGTGCCTTGGGGGTGTCCAGTGATCGGCCCACTTAATCTGCTCTTCCCCAGTGGGACAGGATCTGTCTGGGGCCGCTGCGTGCCAGTAAAGCTGAGAGACAGGACTGCTGAGCTCCTATGATAATATCTGTCAGCTGTATTTTTCTTATTGCAGCTTCAATTTCTACAGTCAACTGTGGAATACACCTCAATAACACTTTATAATAATGTGTATTCATAGTTAATTACTGAGTCATTAATGACATTGATAAATGTCTTTGCCTATATATATATGTGTGTGTGTGTGTGTGTGTGTGTGTTAGCTAGCTGCTTTTAACAGTGGAAGATGAATGCACAGTCTCATATCATGCATTGAAAACAATACTTGTAATAGTCTACCTAGCTAACAAGTATGCAAATTATGCATTGATATGCAAATTGAGTTTCTGAAGTCTGTTTAATGTTTGTGATGATGTCTTTTTAAATATCTGCCATAAGTTTTGTGCTCATACCAACGGAGGGAAAGATCAATGCAAACTGTTACTTCCATCATCATCTTTCCCACAGGAAGTGACATCATAGTGTCTTTTGCGATGATCTGGCCCTTAATCACATGTCCCAAATAGCTTTCCCATTTTACTAGCCCAATATGGAAGCCCACAAACCT
Organism: Albula glossodonta; assembly: GCA_019788955.1. NCBI lineage: Eukaryota > Metazoa > Chordata > Actinopteri > Albuliformes > Albulidae > Albula > Albula glossodonta. The sequence goes on from JAFBMS010000076.1 coordinate 354,576, forward strand.
ATAATGTGACCTTACAGTGATATTTCAATATTGGCTCTGGTGTCTCCTCGTTGCCTTCCTTACTTTGTAAGTGCCCATAACTAACATTTTTTTTCAACGTGGTTTGAGATTTGAAGGGATTGTAGAGATCCAGGTTTTTTTTTTTTTTTTTGGGGGGGGGGGGGATTTGACCAGGGCATTAAGGTTAATACCTTGACTCTACCAATAAATGTCACTGGATTTCAAATAACGACAGTGATCAGAGAGCTAATTTTAATGTCACCTCTCAAAGATGGCACTTTTGACAGAGCGGGGTCAATGCACACAGGCTTTGGGTTTTACTTGGTCCAGGGGAATGGGTGCCCCCTACTGGCCCATTGACACACTGCAGCCTATTTGCCAAAGACCCCTACTCCAAATTCTAATCAAGTTCCACACATTGTAGACCTAACTCCAGACAACCTTACTGCCTGATTTTCCTTACACACACATAAAACAGAAGCAGAACAGAATGACAAAGGAGTGGAAAAGTAATTCCCCAACTTATTTTCCTATATCTTTACAAACATGATAGCCATTTTTCATCTGTTTGGAGGAAGTCGGACAATGTCCTTCTATGGACAAATACTCATGCTTTTATTGCCATCAGTTTTTTTAGGCCTGAGTCATAGTAAATCAATATTCTCAAGCCCTTTGATGTTATACACAGCTGATAAACATCAATATTATTCAGCTTGGCCTTCCGATGCTGTAAAGGTGCTGTGTGCTATGGGAAGGTAAAGGTCCTTGAGCTGTCATAACTCCCAGTTCATGTGTAAAGTATGAAGAGGGCATTTATGCCTGTCTGATATGCCGACAACCCTCACACCAAAAGTCCCACGGTCACACTTTCAACAAACTGGCAATCAGGATTATCCTCGGCCTGGCAGTCAACCGAATCCCGACAGTGGCACAGGGAGGGCAATATCGGGCGGCTCACAGACTAATCCACCAGACAACGGTTTGTATCAACTTGTCAGTGGTGGGCCACCCATGTTTGATTGACAACTGTTTTATAACTGAGAAATCACATAAGGTGTGCTACAAAAATCATTAATTTCTAACTTTGATTGCAAGATTCCATACAACAATCTGGAATGTAATTACTTTTTTATATATCATCCATTCAAGAACTTGGGTGACACAATGACTGCAATGCAATTGTACAAATTTAGCCTCTTTAAGGGGATTTCAATTAAATCAAAACCAACTGGCGCCTCTTTAAGGGCACATTTCATTCTGTTTTGGAGTGAAAAAAGCACATACCACAGGAAACGTCGGCGTGTCTCCACAGGAATATAAACTCAAAGAAACGTACGCTGTCAAGTAAAGTCTTCTTTGGTTAAATTGCATGTGCCCATAGACAGGGGTAAATGCATTTGATTGGGCCAAGCTGTTGCCAGGCCTCCGCACATGATGCAGCAGATCCCATCGCGCTGCGTCCTTTCATTCACTTTCAGTCAATAAAAGAGGCAGCAAGAAGCCACTGCTGCAGCAGTTAATGAATCGTTAGCCCCCATCTAAACTATAGCACTTGTAGCAATGCTACATTCATAAGGCCGTCCTCAGGCCCTGTGTTCGGTCAGTTGTAAGTTATTATCTATCTCGTAGAAATCATTGCTCAGCACACAGTCCGTTTACTGTGATTCTGGTTAGTCAGCTCCTACCCATTTGCCCTTGCTGTTTTTACTGTGATGTATGTTGTATACATTGCCACTGGTTATGTTTTGGATAAACTGTCAGATGAAAGAAGAATGAGTAAACAAATTTATTAATCAATAATTAATACATAAATAATGGATTAAGAAGCTGGATGGGTGCTGTTCCTTTATTTTACATTTCTTCATTATAGTTCTGAGATCCAACTGTGTTTTTATGAACAAGCATTCAGTATCTGTGTAATTGTTGGGCTTTTGAGTAGATAATGAATTCCTGATCTCTTCAAAGTTTATTATTTATTAATTAGTTAATTGATTTTAATGAACCTTCTCCTAAGTTTGGTTTCTGGACATCTTTAGTCAGCATATCAACATGAAAAGAAGTGTCAGCTACTCAGACAGCTGTCTTTCTGTGAATGTCTGCTTTGTGGTGTTTGTGTGACTCATTTTTAAGTGACCAAAAGCAGGCACAAATAGGCAAGAGGTCCGATTTTACTGCTACTGCACATGAGAGGGAGGGATTATTTATTTATTTAGGTTTTTTTTTTTTTTTTTTTTTTTGCTGTCAGTCTTAGGTTCAGCTGCCAAATGCAATCCATGTGATCGCATACTGCAACACTGCTTCCTATTGTGCTGACTGATTCTCCTGGACTTGACCCAGTTTGTAGTGGGGGCTTTGGTTAGTTCATCATGTCCGCCTCTATTGGCCATGAGAATTTCAGCACTTATGGAGTCACAGGGTATTTTTGTGTGTTTTTTTTTTTGTTTTGTTTTTTTAAATATACGTATGGCAGCGTGTTTATATGTGCATATTTCCATTTATCTATTTCATGTCCTCAGTGTTTGTGCATTATTTGACTGAGGAGAATTAAGCCTGCGTGTTCCTACCGTGGAGAAACATATTACATTGAAAATAATACTGTGGTTATGCAGAATAGGTCATTTTAACTAAAAACAGATTTAAAAATGCTACTGGCAATTTTGAGGTGTAAATATTGAAAAAAAATAATTTAAGAAAGAGTGCAATGATTCTTCAATTATACAATGGATGATGCTCTGTATAGTGGTGGCGGCGAAGTCAAAGACAAATGATTTAACTGAGTGCCAGTTTAATGTTGATACAGGAAATCAAATTTCAATGTTCAAGACAAAATAGCCATGTCACAGAGGGGAAATGTTTTCTAAGAAGACATCTACATCTGTTGTTTGTCGTTAATTTCTGCCATTACGTTTTGACAAGTTTTGTGAGGTACACTGATTCATGCTCTAATCTGTAATATATATATGCTATTGCAATACAAAAATATCATTGAGTATTCTTTTGGCTTTATCAACTTGCATTAAACTAACAGCATTAGTATACAAATTCCCCATTTCCTGACAAAAGGAATACGTATTGGATGTCACATTATATGCAGGTTATGACACAAACCCTGGGATAATTAATGTGCAGTAAGTAATAGCAGATTATGTTCATCTTACTGCCAATTTTCACACTCAGCCTTGCATTAAAATAACAGAATGTCATTTATAACTTCAAAATATAAAGTAATCATAACTCATTCTGATTTCAACACCAGACTAATCATTATTTTTCATTTTTTGTTTATGCATTTGTTTGTTTATTAGATTATATTTTTTTTCATAATAAAAAGTGATTGCTGAACAGCAACAAAATTTTTGTTGCTTTCCAGGTGTTTGCTTCACAAAGTATCACAAAAATTCAACAATAAAACATCATTGGCTTTAAAGCAGGATAATAAAATCAGTGGAAAAGAATGCATAAGTAATATGAAATCTAACTTCAGTCCATTCAGTTTCCAGATACTGCAATATCAAAAAGCACTTAAATTGTTCAGACAGTATTAATCAGACTATTTCTGCATGACCAAGATTTTAGATGTTGGCATGGACACTTGGGAAATAATTACTTGGAAACGGATAATCACAATCAACAACAACAATCCTTTTAAATCTCAGAGAGAGAGAGAGAGGGAAAGAGAGAGAGAGAGTGAGTGAGAGAGAGAGAGATAGTTTGATAGTTTGGCTGCTTTGCATGGGGAAAATATATGAGTTCCATTGTTCACCATTGTTTGCTTATTATGGACCCGTCTCTAAAACATTTCACCAAATGTATTTAACAGTTTATTTATTTTTTATGGACAGGTAATTATGTCTTGTTGGCAAGTGTATTGATGTATGTATTTATTTATTTAGTTTTTGAGCTCACCAAATTAAATTCTTAGCACTGGTTGCTATGGCAATAAAGTTTTGAATCTCGAATCTTTGATGTGTTTATGTCATTTTTGTGATTTTTAAAAATGTATCTAGTTATAAGCCTCCCAGCAGCCTCCTTGCCCCCCTGGCATGGGCTTCTGAGTGGCCATGAAAAATGCATGTACATAAACATACTGAGCAAAAAGGCAATATCCCCTCACCCCACAGGATAACGATCACATGACACAAATCCCCGCAAATCTCTCTGTTCATGCAACATGAAATGTGATCCTAATGGGATCGGTGGAACCAGGAGCTTTCCATCAGTGCCATACAGTCCCTGAAGACTTTAATATTAATGTCTCATAGAACGGCTTTTTACTCAACCTTGTATAACTAAAATACATAATGCAAGTAATGTAGGTCATTGTCAGTCTACAATACATAATGAAAGTTATGTAGGCCCATATGCATACATAAATTCATAAAAACATACATTACTTACATATATATATATATATATATATATATATATATATATACACATAATAACATGGTTACAGCGTGGGAAGCCATCTCAAGGAAATTGTTGGCTTGGTTTTTATTACTCTGCATTGTAAACTTTCCACCAAGGAATGACGAGCCGTTTCAGGCAAATATATGCACCCCATGGCTTTGCCCCAACATGCCCCCACATTCCAAGACAATAAAACCCCTACAGACACAGAGCGTGGAGTATGTGAGGCTCATGTGGTTTTCCACCTCCTTCATCTCTCAAAGAACTGGAGGCTTTGAAAATTTCGACACTTCAAAATGTGTATAAATGCATTCCAATATATACACAAGCAGAGAATTCAAATAAAAGGGAACTGTTTCTGTACGGGCGCACAGAGCTCAGCTATACTATTTAATATTCTTTGACAGGCTTGGCTCTCTCTTTCACTCTGGACACCACACACAAACTATTTATCTACCCATAACGATCTGCCATTCACAGGTTGCCCTGTAGAGCAAAATGTACCAATAAAATATTCAGGCTGGGAACAGGGTGCAATGCAAACAAATGCAGAGCATGAGTCTCCAGCTAATCCCTGACAGCCACATGGCCGCCTTTTCTTTCCCCAGTATTACCATGATTGTATTTGCCACAATGTGAACTTAATAAAAACCTTGGAAATGTATTTTGGAGCAAGCCTTGAAGAGGAAAGAAAGTGTGTTGAGCAAGTCATTATGAATGACACAGAACCTGTTCTCACCGGTACACAGAATACGATTCTGACAGATAAAGGAACTGGTCCTGGATAATATGTCATCTCTCAAAATAACACCGAACAGACAAAACAAAAGAGCATACCTGCACCTAGCAATTAACACAAGGAAAGCGATATATAAGTGCAATGTGTCAACCTCTAGGTTGCCTTGATTATAGACAAAAATCAAATTAGCTTTGTAAGTATGGATGATATTTGCATTTACACATTACTGACAATAATGATTATGAGTGATGACGATGATGACGATGATGATGAACAACAACAAACAGGGAAAGACACTTTTAATCTGTGATCTGAAAAAAACATATTTCAACATTTCATACATGTCATGCATTGTAGATATGTCACTGCAATAATGAGTACATCGTATGGTTTAATGGCCAGCTAAAGACCTCTCCATCCTCCATCCTTGTGATAAAGGGACCCATGTTTTAAGAAACCTGTTCTTGGGTTCCCTGTTTACAAACCCAGCTATTAAACAGCCTCTCGAACAAATCAATACTGCACGTTATAACATGTGAAGGCTATACTGCATGTAGCATGTAGAGACATCCTGCTGGATCATAAAATGTGAGTAGATTAATGTAATGTATCATAATGTAAATGTGTTTACAGCATTTATAGGGTAGAATTTATGGCCTTTCAAATATACTTGAAAACATTATTGGCTTCAGTGGCAATTTCTTGGCCTTATACATTTCTAATGAACACATTTAATTGGCTTCTCGATTGTGTTAAGCCCCATTTTTCAAATCATTGCGTTAAAATTAGAAGTGCTTGTAAGTCACACTTCATGTGTAGTCTCTCAAATTCACTCAGTTGACCAAAACCTTTGAATGAAATGAACATAATGCTTATTTATAATACCATGTGCAAACTAGCATGTGTGTGTGTGTATGTGTGTGTTTGTGTGTGTGCATGTGTGTGTGTGTGTGTGTGTGTGTGTGTGTGTGTGTGTGTGTGTGTGTGTGTGTATGTATGTGTGTTTGTCTGTCAGTGTGGGGGTTGGCTGTAAAACATACACAGCCTATACAAACATATAAAACCAGCTACAGCACTTGTACTTTGACGTAAATAAATCACAATCAAGAAGGAGTCGACACATGTTTAACAGAAATGTCAATACTAATTAAAAATACCTTCTGTACATGTATGAATGTGAGATCAATATGAGTTCAGTGCTTAACAGATTTTATAAGGGGTCGAATAGTTACAGAGAAGGGGGGAAATGCTATTTTATTATCATTATTCAAACTGTTGCTTTCCCTGTTTTATAACAGGTCAAACCATATGTGACAGCATTGTAAGTAGGCCAGAAACTGTTCTGAAGAAAAAGAAAAAGAGTGGTCTAGCTCATTATTACCTGATAATCACACATATACCACCTTCTTCATTTTGCTTATCCCATGGATCCTTCTTGCTAATATGAAAATTGTGAGAAATCCAGCAAAATGAGTTCATTAGTAATTTATGTCAAAGCATTCCTGAAATGTGTGATCTCTTTTTCAGAATCCAAAAGTGCACGTTCCTGAATCATCAATTCCTCAAATAAGTACTTCAAACAAATACATACATAAATAAATACACAAATACTTTGTCTATAAATTAATTAATATATGTATATATATTCTTAATTGGGGAGGAAGTATTTAATTTTTCACAAAAGGCTTTAGGACATATCAAGCTCTCTAACCAACCTAAAAAAAGGAATGTTGAACTCTCGTACTAAATAGACTTCTTCATTAATTTTCCAAAACCACACCGTCAGCCATGATAATGCGTTATCATTCATCTGCGCGTCATGCCGCACTTCCAATTTATAATGGAAAAAAAGGTCAGACAACAGAATATTGTGTTTGCAGCTGAGTCTGTGCTGTTCGGCATTCTAATTAATTAGAAGCACCATGAGAAATGAAGGCGAGGCAGCAGAAAGCTGCCATGCCTGAAATCTTGAGCGCGAAAGAGGCCTAAGGAGCAATCAGAAATTCCTGGGATACAAAACAACGTTCCCGACTATGAACAGAAGACGATGATCATAACTTGTTATTATGCTCCCCCTTGACAGGCGATATTTATTCCCTTTGCGGCGCGCGGCCTCTCACAGCTTTATGTTTCAGTGTGGAAGTTGGCCACACAAACACTTGAGTGGAGTTTATCTGAGGGAGAGAAAGAGACTAAGTGAGCCTGTTAGACGACATTATTCCTGTCTTACTTTGGCTCAGGATGGAGAGTGAAACTGTCAAACTGTCGAGTCTGGCCTTGAAGGAACCAAAGCTCTCGTATTTTCAATGTAACTCATTTGAGGGAAATAGGGTGCACCCTTTTGTAAACGTGTTCATGTTCCTATTATTTTCATTTACACATAATTAAGGAATATGCATGCGAGCAATATGCATTATAAAAAGGATCACTCAAGTCAAACCTACATCCTGACTTCACCCAGAGACATATACAAGAAGCAGGGGCAGAGATTGATGAAGCTGAACTGGGATAGACATGGCTCCAGTCTCAGCATCTCAGGGTCTTCACCAAGAGGGCAGCTCCGTTGTATTTTAGGAGGAAATCATGAAATTTGGCCTCCATGATCCAATTATAAATACTTTCACTGACCGGTCAATTTCCAGACTTTTGTGATTGTGCAGCACAGTTTTCAGACTGCAGCATGTGATATATAGCTGTATAATGTGCTGATGAGCTGTGTGGATCTGTAAGGTGTTAGGGTGGTTTCAGATGCTACAGCTTTTAGCTGACAGTAACCATTCTGACGGGCTGAGAGCGTGGAGTAGCGGTTTGGCAATGGGATTTATAACCTCGAGGAATGGCTGTTGTCCCCACAGGGAGAGCACTTAACATGATTTTCTCCAGCATAATCCAACTTTAGAAAGGGGCAGTGTGTCTGCTATAAGCTATGTACTTCGGTGGATAAGGTCAACTGCTAATAAAATAGAACAGTTAAATTTTTGTTTAGGTGGCTGAAGTCAGGTAAAATTATGCTTATGGATACTATATAATATTTATT
>JAFBMS010000076.1:365261-437761 GCA_019788955.1 Albula glossodonta
TTCTAGCAGTTAAATATCATATGACACAATCAGTAACAAGTGCTGGAGGAGCTATGCTAGTTTCTAGACCTCTCCTCTTTTCTCTACACCAGAACATCTGGACACAGCAGGTGTAGTTGCTTGCAGGACATCAAGAAGTTCAGCTGAGTTCAGCGAGAAAAGGGGAAAAATTGGGATAAAAGAACAGCTTTCTGACCTGAATTGTGCAACAGAACAGCACCTCTTGTCACCCATTTCCCCTTTCTTCTCACCAGCAATTATTTATTGATCCTATAATCATTTCAATAAAACCTTTATTGAGACAACTTTCAATGTTTTTTTTGTTTTTCTTTTTTCTTCAGCGTTTCGAGAGTTCCAGTGCTGGGTTCAAAAAGAAACATTTGATCTCTCCTGTCATCGTTAACACATCCCTTACAGAAATGTCGGGGTGCTATAGCCTGTATGCACCTCCTTCCTTCTGTGAGATGAAAAGAACAGAGTAATCTTTTTCCCCATCTATAGGGAGACCTAATGCCGTAATGCATTTGCAGGGACCAGTAATAATAAAACTAGGGCATATAGCAATGGGAGATAATTAAAGTTAGTGAGTCAGGAGGGATTTTATTTTAATGGAAACTTTGACAAAGACATTCAATTAAGTCAGTCCTAAGGGGTGCAGATACCCAGAGTAAAGTGTATCTATATTAGGAGCCAGCAAATGGCTAACGTGAAAATCAATAACAAAGAGTTTTGCAAAACGAGACATTTGTGCTGTGGTAGGACAGGGTGGGTGTGGATGATTCTGACCATTAATCAAAATCCTGTAAAATGCTGTAATACAGTTGCACATTATACTTGTCCATCAGTGGTATTTCTTCTCGAAACAAATTTGTATTCATAACTATCATTAGGTGCTAAGACGGCTTTATCCATGGGTTGACAGACATAATGATTGAGCTTTTTTGAACTTCCTTTTTTATATCTTTGCCATGTCAATAGTAAGTTATATTATGAGATAATTCAGCTCTTATAAAGATTTTATATATTCAAATGGATAAAATGTACAATGTACTTGATTTTGCTTTATTTAATATGGGATGTAATTCCTGGGCAAGGTGTGTTTGTGCTGATAACGCTGGATAGCAATATGTTTGTCTGATTTATGCAATGATTTCTCCGATGAAAACAGTATACGGGTTTTAAAAGTTAAGTCATGAAAAGGGCTTCTTCACTGGCAATAATAATTTCCACACTGAAATCCATGAGATGGCCAAGGCTGTAAAATAATAATAATAAAAACAGAGAGAAAGAAAAAAAAAACATATACACAATCTTCAATTTTTGTGGGTCATGAGATGCCAGCTCTGTGATTGCTCAAGCTTTGAATAAATGCCTGCTGTGTGAACCGTATAAAGCCTAATGCGTCAATGCATGATAATTACATGAGTCACTAAAACAACAAATTCATTTGAGAGAGGCATACTATCCTATCAATATTATGCTGTCTGCTCAGCTCTAAGTAATGAACTTTGGCAAGTATTACACTGAAAAGGGGGGGGGGGGGGGGGGGGGGGGGCGGTTGTTCTTTCAAGGAGTTCTTTGCTTTTGTTTTTGGTCTTCCCTTAGGGCCGAATTCAGACCAGCGCTTAAGTGCATTTTCCGTGCAAGTCTCCCATTCTCACAATGATAAGTTATGCAGAAAAAAGCACTCAAGTGCAGGTCTGAATTACGCCCTAAATGCTCATCAATTATTCTGTATTGTATCCCCATATGAGTATGGGTAAAGGAATATCTTATCGTACTATTTACATCCTTTTCTAGACTACTAAATTGTTTCATATTATTATTATTATTATTATTAGTAGTAGTTGTTGTAGTAGTAGTAGTATTGAAATACTAGAAAAAGTAAACATACTGATGTTTTTAGAGAACTTCTCATAGTTACAAGCACAGCATCAAAGCAGTTTGATAGACGGCTTCCTCTTAGTATCCAATCCCTTTCTGCGAATGTAGCATAATGAAGGATCATAATCAGAAATGAATTGTCTTCCTGTCAATTTCACATCATCACATCTTTAAAGGAATGCAAGGCAAATTATCCCCTGCGTGATTGCTAATGCATTTTGCAATCAAGCATTTTTTTTAGCATGTGATTGCATGCATTGTAAATAATTGTCTTGGTGGAAATGGAATGTGTATTTTTCCATTTGTATGAGATCAGATATAACCTTTTTTTTCTATTTAGTTTTATTTAAATTTCTATTCAAAAAAAGTATTAAAGATGAGCAAAAGACCTGATGCCAAATATGTGCATTCCCATTACAATTCAGAGCTCCACAATCATATTTCCATGGTTACAAAGATCAATTACTGCGAGTAGCTTCACTGTACCATCGCCCCGCTGTATTGGGGTGGCTGTCGAGAAGACTGTGAACATACTGCACATAAAGAAGAGGAGGATGAAAACTCTCTGGCTGAGGAGACAGAGGGATGCTCTGGAGGAAGCAACCCTCATTAGATTTTAAACTCTTCCATTGTTTAATTCTTGTATGAAATCACAGGAGATTAGGGCTCTTTGCATATTAAGATTGACATTGATATTAGCGCAGGTTAATATTATGTGAGTCACTGTATGAATTGAAATGAGGTTTTGCTGGATTCCCTTTATGTCCAGTTATTCTTCAGTGTGTGGTGAGGCTTAATCTTCTCATCAGAAATGAAGAGGCCTCGGTGCAATAGCCGTGTGCCAGGGGAGGTGGAGAATGTTCTAGGAGACAATGGCGGAAACCTCATCTCCTGCCGTATCATCTTCAAGGGCTGAAAGGCTTTTTGAACTTGTGAGTACATGAGAAAAGAGTGGGCAGCAATCAGACATATCAACCTGACACATGCCAGTGGTCTCTTTCTGTTTTTATACATACAAGCTGTCAGGCTAATATAATTACAAGATAATTAAAAGGCAAGTCTAGCAGGGCTGAATGGTCTTTTCTCATATCACATTTTCTTAATTACACATTTGCTCCTACATGCACAGTTACAGTTACTGTGTTGTGCTTTTGTCTCAAAAAATATTGACCAAAACCACTGCTGACTGGTCAGAACAAGGGAAAAAAGTATCAGTTTATTGAATCATACTTCTCACCTTACAATTGTATTTATGAGACATGAACTGGATAGCAGATTAACTATAGCATTATAGCATGCTCCTGTCTTCTGTAATGTCCCTTCTTTTGTCATTAACACAACCTGCTGCTCTAGTGTGCTGGTCTCACAGTGTTTCCAAAAAAAATCACACCTGTGTGGATTAGCAAGGCTGCTCTTTTAAGAGGTTTTGATGAGAAATGACTGTGCTAGCTGGTTTTCCACTGCAAATCCTACTTAAACTTTTGCTGATAAAATATCATATATTTGAGGTTAGGACTTGGTCAGAACACAGATCAGATAATGTATTAAGATCATTTCTAAAACAAATGTACTTATTAGAGTTTGTTAAAAGAAATTTCGGGAGAGGTAACCTTCAAACAACCCTTCACTCAAACACCAATATCCGTCCAATCCAGCTGTCTGCACAGGTATAAATTTGCTACGCACCTTCTCTCTCATCACACGCTCTGTTTCCAGCATCCCTCCCCCTCCCATCTCCACTTTCAAGTCTACTTCTCTTTCTTCTCTTTTTTTTTACCCTCTCTTCTAACAGTCAAGGGGGCTTCATTCCCTCAAAAAATAGTGACACATGACGCTGCCCCCCGGACTCCAAGCCCAAGATCAATGTCCATACCAATATACAACATGTTACATCATTCCAAAATCCTTCCAAACGCATTCATGTTGTCTGAAGGTTCATTCTCCTGAATTAGTGATTAAACACAGAAATCTACAATGGATCACCAAAAATGAGTAAAATCATGGAAAGTGTTTCTTACACTGAGCTGTGCTGTATTTGAATAATCAGACCGCAGCTGCCAGGATGGCCATAGGAGTCGCTCTTGAGTAATGTGACTAGAGAAGACCAACCAACTTTAACCCTGCAGATGAACTGCACCCTGCCCACCTTAAAGAATTACCAATGCCATAATCTGGACTTTGAACCATATCTTAAAATTCTGGCCTCCTCTTTAACAACACATTTTTTTAACATTAACTCACATTTTATAAATGTCAACTACTCATCAACAATGTAGTTTTAATGATGTACAATGCAGGAATGATTTTAATTATATTTATTTTTCATTTACTTATTTTAATTATGCATTAAGCAAGCATAAAACCACAATAATCTGAAGTGTCACCTAAATAAAGTCAGACTCGAGTCCCATGGAATTTAGGCTGATCACTTGCTACTGCTATCCTCGACATGCAGGACTCCCAGGTAATTTACTTTAAAGTCACTGACATAAATATTAAGCCAGATAAGCATATGATATTGATTTGCCTGTTTTCCTCTGACACAGTGAAAATAAACCTGATGAAACTGAATTAATTATAATTTTTTTTATTATTTTATTTTCCACTGAATGTGTCACAGGAGAAGAGAAAATGATCAGCTCTAATCGCTCGTCTTTCTCGAGTAGACTCAATATATGTCACTGTACAAGCCTTTCAAACGCAACAGTGAATTCATTTGTGTTTTACCCCCATCTTTTTTTGACTGCAACTGCAAAACCACTCATATACCCTTAGTACCAGGTGGCACATAAAACATACGGTTTCTTGCAGGCCAGGACAAAATATATTTAATATAATATATAAAATAATATAAATAATAATAATACAATCATAGAAAAGTAGGTCATTTGCAGGGCTGGGATTGCACTGTTGTTCAGTGAAAGCCAAGCATTGAAACCTGCCAGATCAACACCTCACTTAGTGCAGCTAAAAATAAAAACAAACACATCTGAATACTGCAGAAGCTGGATACTCATCAGCGTGGTAATTGATTCCAGGTGTAGAGTGAACCGTTTGGACCAAGGACTATCGACAAGAATATTTTTAGATGGTTCTGCTCTTCCGTGTTTGGGAACAATTTTTAAAAGCATCCGCTTATCCTCAGGTTTAATCAAATATATTGGTCCTCTCAAATCCATATAAAGTGGCTTTTTTTTTTTGTTAACACAACAGAATATGTTTGTTGTGTGGAGTACTGAATGTGAAATAGGAAAGCTCATGGTGGTGTACTGCCCTTTAAAGAAATGAAAGTGAAGCACTATTCAGATTGTCTATGGGACCGGAATGTACTTTCACTACAGTCTACACAATCTCACCATAAGCCCATATATGAATAATTAAAATTGTATTATTCCAATGGTTTATTTAGGCTTTAAAAAACTGTGTGAATTCATGTGTGCGAAATGCTGTGGAAAATGAGGGATGGGTTCAATATAGTTACGAGGGCTCACAGTATTAAGGCCTTTTTCCAATGGGAATGAGAGCTGCAGCTGAAATGAAAAATGAATAAATAAACAAATAAAATAAAAATAATAATAATTTGCAAGCATGTAATGCCGCGGAATGTTTTAATCTTTGTATCCACCTGTCTGTCAACAGACATGAATCTCCTTTGGGCACAGACAGCACACAGACTGTCGGAAAAACTGAATGAGAAAAAGGCCAATGAAAAAAAAAAATGCTTCTGTGGTTCCCGATTCACCAGAGACACACAGATGGGGAAATAATTTGGGCCTATCAACTTCCTGAAGAAGCAGCCCAGGGAGATGGTGATACTACACACAGAGAGTGGTGCAACTAAAAGTAGAAAAAAAAAAATAATAAAAAAATTCTTGTTTCTAGGCTGCTTGAATCCACTTTGGTGCTCCTGTGATCAAGTTTGCAAATCAGGCAGTGAATTGGGCCCTGCTCTCGTATCTGAGAGAGTAGTTGCATCGGATTTCTGTAGACCTGAGATGCGGCCGTATTTTTCCACTCGATTTTCAGTGAGCTGTAAACCTGAATCCATGCATTTGTGCTGAGATCACATTCTTTAGAATTTGTCAGGAGAAGAGGCGGTCTGGAATGTGTGCGTCACAATCCTTCTCCGGCAGGCTTTGAACGTGACACCATGTGTATGTGATCCAGATTAGATTTACAGAAAGCCAATCCATATGAGATGCTTTGCATTCAGACCTGATTCACTGAATGCATCACACATGAGATAAGATACAGGATATACAGTGCATCACATAAAAAGAGCACCAGGGCTTCATAAATGCAGTCTTTGAGTCCAGCCCTTAAGTGGATTTGACATTGTCAAAATAAAAAAAAAAAGTGATCACTGCCTCAGGTTTTAAACGATTAAACTCTTTGCGTTTGTACTCAGGTGTGGCACACTACATTACTCTCTGTTTCTGCATTACTTAGCAGATGCTTGTATCTGTCCTGTATTGTGTTCAACACCACATTAAGGACTATTACAGCTTTCATTAAAGACGAAACCCCAGCCCATTAATTCTCAATTCTAGCAAAGTGACTGCATAAAAAAAAAAAAAAAAACAGTACAAATGTGTCAGACTTTCGGGTAATTGATTGTGATATTGGTTTTATTACATTTGTGTTTCGAGAACAAGAAGTGCTAAACTTTTTAGGTGCTTAACAACCACCCCTGTCAGATGAAAACAAATGTGAAATGCAGTTTTACAGAAATTTACACAAAATACTTGAGAACTGGATGCCAGAGAATTGGACATCCTCTTCAAATATCTACCTTTGGTTTGAAGTGGAAACTTTCAAAGAGATCCCAGAACAGGGTCAGCCACCAGGCTGGGGTGTAGATTTTCGGACAGGTACATTGTATTTTATTTGATTATAGGCGTTAGATGATGAAATATAAAGCTAAACTGCTAAAAGACCATTTCAATGTGTAATTTGAAAAAAAAAAAAAATATATATATATACACCAAAATGTTAATATACTGTTTGTTTATACATTTTTACATAAAACCCAACTCAATCTATATGTCAACAGTCATATCACTGAGTGGTGCAAGTTTTAAGGTAAAAGTGTGAGTTTAGCATTTTGAGTCCTGGTATTTATAGAAAAGCTCATTGCAGTTATAAATGAGATTTAATCTGGGCTAACGTGAGGTAGGAAGGCAGGTTTTCCCAGCGTCCCGCGCGACGTACTCCACTTCTGAATCATGCCTGACCTCCGGGGCAAAGGAAGGCAAGCTGCAACTCTGCCGCTCCCAGCAGCGTGTCGCGTGTTGTAGGCCCAAGACTGATCTGATCCGATGCAGGGGTCCATCTCCAGCTCCGTTCCAACACACCGCGTTATTCCACGTTTCGAGCACAGCGGCAGGATGATTGTGATGTCCTCAATATGCGCTATAAATATACATGCCATGTATTGACTTTGAATTGCAAAAGAGAAACGGCAGTCTTTACGGAGAAAGGGAAATTGTGTTCTCTGAATTCCTGTGCTCTCCCGCGCTGAACAGATTCGAACGAGGTTTACATAATGTTTGAGGGTGTTCAGTTTCTCAACACATTGTCACAACTGACGCCTGCTTCTACACACTCAAATATGACAATACAAATAAGCACAAGCATAAAAGGCACAGTTTCCAGTTGTGAAATGAAAGCGTTCATTATTTTTTTTTTACATAACCTTGCAGAACTGTGGCCTATGATGGTTCTATCCCCTAATGCTGTTCACAGTAACAGTTCCATAAACATATGTGTCTGTCTTTGGTGTGCATCAGCTCATTTAGCCGTTGATAAAACAAGAAGCTTAATTCCAAAGCAAGATGTTTAATTCTGCAACATGTTGGTATTGGAGCCATATTGATATTTATTTATTCATTTATTTTTGTATTCCCTTGACAGTCTTACAACGTTAAGACTGCTGGGAAAGCAAAAGGGGATCAACATTTTACATTTGTCCCCACATGGACAGAATCCCAAACAAAAAAATCTTCTTTTAAAGGCATTTCCTGATGATAGCAAATAAGGTTCCATTGGCATATGTACTCATATCTGACTACTCTGACACCTGCTGGTCAAATCAGGCATTGTATGTACTGAAAACAAGCATTACACATTACATTAAATTATAGGTATTTAGCTGACGCTCTTATCCAGAGCGATTAACAACACAAAGTACATTATGTCGGGACAAGGGTGTTACAGTGCTAGAGGTGCCAGAAGGGTTAACATGGTCTAGACCCTGTGGATGGCCTATTGAAGAAACAAACAAAAAAAAAAAAAAACCATTTGTAATATCAACAAGAATTGTAAGTCAGCAAAATTAGGTCGACACAAGTGAGACTATGGCTAAGTAGGGGAGCTTGGGAGGGAAGTAAAGAGGTGCATCCAGGACTTCACCTGTTAAAATGCATATTTGAAAAGATGAAGACCCCCCACCCCATGGACGGCAGTCTACATCTGGAACAGCTGCTGGAACACTTTTTATTGTCTGGTTTTTTGCCTGCTGTGTCACAACATCAGAAGTTCGGCTGGGGGTGATCTCAGAGGAGATGGCAGCATTTGAGTCAAGCCGAGTACAGCACCGTGTAAGCTTTATTTAATTATTTCCATTCATTTATTCAGCATGAAGTACAGGACCCTCATGGTGAAATGCATACGGTACAATACTGCAACAGCTTCAAAAAAGTGCACGTGTTCAGAGAAAGAGCCTGTGAAGCTTTGGGGGTACAGCACTGAGTTCAGGGTCTGCATTTTACAGAGTGTCTCAGAGTTACTCAAAGTGCCCTCTTAGCCCCAAAGCGCTAAGAATGAAAGTTGGACGTGCAAGCTTTTCATCAAGAGCCCTACCCCTGCTCTTAGGAATGAATTCAGACCTGTGTTAAAGTACTTTTTTTTTTTTCACATTTTGCACAGAATTCACCATTGAAAGAGTGATAGACGTATGCAGATAATGTGTGGACACAGCCCTTAGAAAGGACGAGGATGTCTACAGAAAATCATAATGTGCATTGACAACAAAGGAAGGAGCTATGGATGGATGGCCGTCGCAATATCCTTTCATTCGAAGAAAATTTTCAATTTGAAAACCATACAGTACAGCAGAATATGTTCAAATTATGTTCATTTATAACATGTTTATCATAAAATGAAATCCAATTGTATATGCGAGGTCAGAATGTATAAACCTACAGAAAACAACCACGTTCATAAAAATCTGTGCAGTATTTTGCATGTGCCATATTGAAAGTTAGATGGAAATCATCTGCATTCAGCATTGTCACTGTTGCATAATGGCACAACGTAGCGAACCCTGATAATTGGCTGCTGATGTCAATGCTAGTGGAGTTACCACATATCTGACAATAGCCATCACCAGCTAAATTTCTCACCCATCCGAACGATATCACTTCAACAATCCGGTATTGTCATCGTCTTTGGAAAAATTTGCTCTCTCAAATTGTTTTTACATGCTTTCAAGACAGGACGCAAGACTTTTTGGAAAAGGTTTTATAAGTTAGGACATGAGGTCTCATATTTTTATATGGATTTTTTTTTTTTTTTTTGATGGCAGTTTTATATATAACTTTGTTAAATACCTCACATTCATTGTAAAAGTAGAAATTTGACCAATTTTGTGTCACTCTGAATTTTTAATCCATTATGACCAATTTCCTACTCTGAGGCGAATTGTAAATACAGCCACAGAAGGAAAATCAGCTTAACATCTGTGCATTACCATTTCAAATATACCACTGATCACTGTAGTTTTACTTTTTTTGATGTGAAAAGTAGATCTGAAAACAGGAACGCAAAATGTATCTGTCAAACTTAAATACTGGCATTAAAACAAATGTGTTGTGGGACAATTTTCAAAATATTATTTATACCACTGAAGTACTTATTGATGTATACCCAATCTAAACATCCAATGTGCATTTGAAGGCAGCATTTGACCAAGCTGCCTGCTAAGGACCTTCTCCCCAGATTCAGGAGAAAAGGGCTGCAGGTGTGACTCCCCCGATAACCCTGGCTACTAACCATCACCCTTTTTCACACTGTGGATGCAGCCGTATTTACAAACTGCCAAGACCATTGGAGGAACTCAAAGTCAACATACATTCAGTGCATGAGCCGGAAGTTGCCTGGTTTTCCATAGTCTGATGAAACTGATTAGTTTAGCTGGGGAGGCTGAAAGTTTATTTATCCCATGGGAAACTGCAGAATAATGACACTAATGCTGCCACAGGTTCAGTAAAGGTTTGTCGAAAGATTTTGTGGCTGTTTTGTTCAATTTCACCAAACATTTCAAATTGATGCGTTGCTCCATTTTTGAACTGACCATTCTTACAACACGTCAGGAAAACATGTCTACTTCCAGCAATGCATAACAGCGAACTGAAGATGCGAGTGGATTGAAACTTTCAGGGGATTTTTATGCTTGCCCATTGGTCAATTTATATCATGTAGTTTGTGGATGTGTGCTGTGGTTCGACTAACATCGTTATGTAATTTCCACACCTCATATGCCAGCCAGAACTAGTCTTGTTCTTGGTAAGTTTACACTGTGGTTGGTGGAAGTTTACAGATGTTTGCTACTGCTTAGGCTTCCTCTAAAATATACGCTTTACAGGCTTAAGCCTGACAACTCATTGTGTCTGAATATTACCTTTCATTTAATTACTCTTTAATACTAAATTGAAGATCAACTTTTGATTGAATACAGACCAGTGCTCATATTTTACTTATACTGAGCATCTATCAACAGCACAGATATGAATCTAAGCTAATAAAAACATTGTCTGTGTTGAATTTAAAGCAAATTTCAACAGAGGGATTTGTTCATTATTTGGGCCTTTGCTTTGAAATTGTGAACACCAAGTGTGTGCACCACAGAGAGTCTGTCATATTTGTGCTCTGCATCTGCAATGAGACAGGAGATGGGCAGACAAATGGATCCTTCCATTTTTTTAATTAATCAGATCATTATGATTAACAGTCCTTTTGGCCCTCCACAGCCACCATCTTTCCCCCTAATCCACATAACAGATTTCATTTTACTAAGGAACAGATTTTGCGTACCGCCCATTTCTCTGGGGAGAAGTTACCCACCCGCACTGCATCCAAAGCATTATGGTCCCATTCCACCAGGCGGGACTAACTGTGGAGCTGCGCAGATCCACTGATCCACATTCAATGTGGATGAGCTGGCTGAGTGGGACGAGTGATCCGGATGACATAGGGATCGTGAATCTGCACACGTGTGACACAGATCGCATCAGGCAGATAGTGACCTACATGCATTGCAGAGTTGCAGAGCACACATAAACACGCCTCATTTAAGTGCGCAGATGCATGCAGGGACTGCGGCATGGCTTAAATAATATTTTACAGAGGAATGTCAAACATTAATGACCTGCAGGTTTCCAAGGTGTCATTATAAACACGCTTCCCCAGTGTGTGTTTTATTATGGCAGTTAATTTTATGGTGGTAGTCAAGTAAAGTGGAGAGGTAATAGCAGCCTGAGCATTGCTTATTTCAGCATTTCTGTCCTAAAAGAAAGGTTTGCCTTTTGTGTGTGTGTGTGTGTGTGTGTGTGTGTGTGTGTGTGTGTGTGTGTGTGTGTGTGTGTCCTGCAACGCTCGAGCTATGCCACTGCATTTAAAGTACACTTTAGCCAATCCAGGGGAGTTCCTGCTGTAGAGCACAACAGCTAGCAGTTAGCAAAGCATTTTTTCTTTACTGCAATATGAGTGAAATATCCTTTCAATTACTTCAAGATAAGTAAGGAATCAGGAATGGGGTGGGGTTGGGGGGGTGTATTTTATATCAGTTTATCTGATATAATTGAATGCCATTGCATACGTTTGCAGTTAATGTACAGATGCAATCAAAGTAATTACTCATCTGAGTCTGAAAGATAACAGTTTTATAGGATGGAATTTGATAACAATAAATGAGTGCAATAAATAATTGGAGTAAATGAATCGAATTAACTTAAATGACAGGTTCACACTTCCAATCTCTGCATTCTGGAGCCCTTACAGGTTTCAGGGCTTCAGAAGCCGGGTGAAGAGTTATGCTCATACAGTACGGCTTCTGAGGCCCGGGGTAGAGTTTTACTCATACGGTACGGCTTCTGAGGCCCGGGGTAGAGTTTTACTCATACGGTACGGCTTCTGAGGCCCGGGGTAGAATTTTACTCATACGGTACGGCTTCTGAGGCCCGGGGTAGAGTTTTACTCATACGGTACGGCTTCTGAGGCACGGGGTAGAGTTTTAGTCCATTAACACCAATGATCAACCCATAAAAGTCACTCCGTTTGCCTCAAGTCACCCCATCACACTGACAATGCTGTTTAAATCAACTGTGCAGTTCAGCTCAGGTATTCGCATTTTTCCAATGTGTGCGTTTGTGTGTGTGTGAGTGTGTGTGTGTGTGTGTGTTAGAAAGAGAGAGAGAGAGAGAGAGAGAGAAATTAATAATATATTGAGATATGATAATACACTCAATTTTTTTTTTTAAGAAAATGTATAAAATGCATGTTATGTATCTAAAGCAAGAGTGATGGGAGAAACTTTTTCTGCCTTTTGAGACTCCCCATATCCAGACGTCTAAGAGAAGATAAATGGGAAAATGTGTTTTTGTCACTTTTTTGTAGTTTTGGCTTTTGTTTTTACTTTTTTCTGCTTTAACTACCTCGTTGCCTATGCACTGGAAGCACATTCATTTATGTCTTTGTCAAAAAAAATACACAGAAACATACACTACTTAGACACACGTAAACACACACATACACACAGACAACGACATAATGCAAATTAAGGTGAGTGGTGGAACCCTGTGTTAATTATCTGACTGTGCATTATCTGTCTGTGAATGTAATCCATGTCTCCAGACAGGGTATGGATTCACCTCCTCCAGCACACTGACCACTGCCTTCCTCCTTCCTCCCTTTGTGTGGCTTAAAGAATGAGAGCCTGTCTTGTTTGTCACCCCAGTGGCAGACTCCAAGAGTGACCTGCGAGGTAAGGAGTTGTTCTGCAGGGTGCCTGACATTGGGCCTTCCCCCAAGGACCATCTACCCCGGCACTGGGTCACGCACCAGAGTCCAATACATCTGGCACTAAAACAATTAAAACAGGAAGAACCTGACAGCGTCAAAGCACCGGCTAACCACTTACTCCTAACCCACCAGGGCTACAGACACACTCAGACTCTCAGTGGGAATGCAGATTGCCTGAGATGTTCTCTTTATGGATACTAAAATTTCAAAGCAATCTTTATCCAAGCTTTAAAAAAAGGTTATTTTCATGATCATTATTATGCATTATTACTACATTTTTTTTTTTTTAATATAAAATTTTCACTCATTTTTTTCATCATCATTGTCATTATCATTTCGTCAGACATGGTTATCCACAGGGTGACTTTCTGAGCAATAGGAAAATCATGGTGTGTTTAAAATGAAATTCATTTTTCGGGAACGGCCCAAAGAGCTTTTTCTATTAACTGAGTGATTGATGGATTTAATTAAATGAAATGTCCCTTGACCAAAGGACATTGGTAAACATGAGAGCCTCTGTCCACAGGGACAGACCACATGCCGAAGCTATAAACGCTCCACCGGAAGACCACGCTTGAGGAGGACCAAGACAGAGAGTATATTTCACTTCTTCATCGGCAATCTGCGTATCAGGGCCTTGTCTGAGCCTTTTGGGAAACTATCTTTACTCTTTTTTTTTTTTTTTTTTAGGTCATAGAGCTTTTTCATAATCGTATTTGAAATTGTGTTTTGAAAATGAAGTGTTGTTAACCATGCCTCAAGGACATATAATTAGAGGCAGTGATGGACAGTCTACCTCAAAGTATCATCTCAAATAAGGAAATCCTCATAATACCCTTCCCGAAACACGACACCTTCAAGCACTTCTCCTACATTAAAGAGCTTGTCTCAGGCTTTTCAATCCCATCTCCACAGTCCATATACCGTGGGCTTATTTTTAAACATTGAGCCAAAAATAGGCTTTTTTATATTTTCTCCCCCCCACTCGCCTTTCCTCTGGGGGTCCAGTTCACTTCTCACTAGATGTGTAGAATCACTCTTCGTTCAGATGGAGCTTCCTAGCCAGGAGTGGATAAAAACATATCATGCCCATGCTTTCCTGAGGGAAAAGGTTCTGTGTCACTCATCATCCCCAAAGGATTGTGGGCCACGATTTGTCAGCGGGACTCCGGGCTGCAGTCCCCAACCCAGTCTCTCTCCTCTCTCTCTCACTGACAGGGATACACATCTAAAGGACGTGCCGAACACAGCTGACCCAGTAAATTATGCAGAGGCTCGCTAAAGGTAGGCTGCTTGACATAAAACGCGGCTGCACTTCCCTTTCACCCCCATGTCAGCAACGCATGCGAGTCTGGCGTGCCGTAACATGCAGCCCCCGCTGCGCTGAGCGGGTTGAATGCATGATATCAGGGAGCATGCAGCTTAACATGAATTGTGACTTTCCCTCTTATTATATACAGTGACAACAATGTGCAGGTGTGTGGCGTAACATAAGATACAGACTCTGCTGCGCTGTGCTTGGCTGAGTTCACGATTTGGGAGAACAGTCATTTACAGCCATGTTTCTGTGTCAGCTCTCGGAGAAGCTCAGATCAGCTGGGCAGATGTTTCTTCTGGAAAGGTTTTGAAACTCTGTAACAGAAAAAAAAGACAAGCAGCAACGTCCTCCTCGGTCAAACCAAGCAGAGCCTGCTTATCCCTGTTCAGACCAGAGATCGTGCGACAAGCTCATTTTAAAAAACAAACTCAAACACGTTTTTTGTCATGGATGTCCAAAAACCCATGTGATGGACTCTCCATAGTATAGAGGACTCCCTGGTTGCTCATGTATCAGTCGGATTTAAACTGGCCCGGCATCCTAAATATTTGCATACAAGTATTCAAATCCAGTACCGAGACAGCAGATTTCCTCATTCAGAGTTCCATTGCAGTTTGCATAAGTGCAGCCCAAATTATCCTTTGTGGAAGCTCATAACCATGGCTGCAGGGGATTTCATTGAGCTGATACTGCAACAAGGGGTTTTCTTTTACTGGCGGCAGTTAGTGAGTGAGTGAGTGAATTAAGACCGAGTGAGCATGTAAGTTAGTTATAATTGAGTGAGTGAGTAACTGAGATGTCATTGAGTGAACACATTGCAAATGAGTGAGAGAGTAAGTTACAGTTGAGCCCATGGTTGAAATGCAATGGACCGAATGTGACTCAGTTGAGTGAATGCATTTTAATTGAGTGAGTTATTATCTAAGTAAAAAACTGAATGATTGAGATTGTGTGCGTGTGTGTGTGTGTGTGTGTGTGTGTGTGTGTGTGATTCCACTCTATGGTTGCAGTCCCAAAACCCTTCCTCATTAACACTGACCTCATGACAGTACTGATTGACAGCACCTTTCATTATTCTATGAACCAGAGAAAGACAGCATAGTTTAAATGTAAAGGAGAAATCTCCACGGCATTTTGATTATGGTTTGACACAGAGTCATGAAATACATTATGCCTCAAATCTTAACTACGACTTTGATCATTCTGTGTGCATCGTATTATATCACTTTCCCATGGTTCCCTTTGATCCGTTGCATTAGAACTATGTCAAGACTTCACTCAATGTGCATTGTCTTTGAAGTGATACTGAGTCATTTCTTGCCTGTTTTATATTGCACATTAATCATAAACATGAAAACGTGAAAAATAAAGAAAGACACAACTGAGGAAAACTCTCGCAATTATCACATTGAGCGTGACGCCGATCTAAACCGAATTATAGATCCACCACATTGATCTACATGTATTATTTTCTCAGCTACTAAAATGTGTTATTGTCTGTAATTTGGCAGGCAGAAATATCAACGCTCATTGCTGTTCCCACACAAATGAAGTGCAGAACTTACCCGTCAGACTCCCTTTAAAATTCACTCCTCTCCAGGACTCAAGATGGTTATAACTTTCAGATCATTCTACTGAGTTTAGGAAACAGTTTGTCCTTCCGACTGATGGTTACAGTAGTTTGTTACAGAGTGTTAGAATTCAATTCAGATGTATTTTACATTATTAAAGTTTTATCAGATTCCTCAAGCAAGCCACTTAATATTTTATTATAGTTTATCACGCTGAGATGTGGACCAGATGTCAGAGTTAATACTCTGATTGTTTCTTTATTATTTTGTACAGAAATAAAATGAAATGTCTTGTAGACTGACTGCAGATATATCTCACATATCTATTACGTGTAGTGATGAGTTTTAGGAGAGTGAGGTTTCACTTAACCAAAAATGGGAGGACCTACCACATAGTATCTGTGGCTGCCTCAATGATTGGACCAATGGCTGTATTAGTTATGTATAGATTTGTGCCTAGCATCACCCCATTAGAGGTTCATGAAACTTTTGCATTTGCATTGTATGCATGTGTGTGTGTGTGTGTGTGTGTGTGTGTGTGTGTGTGTGTGTGTGTGTGTGTGTGTGTGTGCGTGTGTGCGTGCTTGTGTGTGTTTTATTTAGTATGGTGGGTTATTTTACAGCCAGAAATGGCCAGTAAATTTGAGTGACATCTGTACTTTTTCTGTATTATAGTGCTGCCACAGGCATTATAGTCTGACCCAGCCATGCTGCAGAAATCCTGAAAAGGAAACATGCATAACACATTGATAATGAGTGTACTTATAACTTAATATGATCATATATGAACCAAATGTTATTGTGCAGTACATGTATTGTATTTGCTGCCACATGTGAATTGGTAAGTTGTTTATAGCAGAACCATTTAAATTCGTATTTGTTTCAGATTGACTTTCTGTTATTCACTGGTAAACAGATATAACATGAAATGTTCTTTTACATTTTTTTTTTTTTAATTT
Organism: Albula glossodonta; assembly: GCA_019788955.1. Lineage (NCBI taxonomy): Eukaryota > Metazoa > Chordata > Actinopteri > Albuliformes > Albulidae > Albula > Albula glossodonta. The sequence goes on from JAFBMS010000076.1 coordinate 382,073, forward strand.
TTTCTGGTCATTTTAAGATGACCACTCGTGTAACACAAATGCCCTGGCAGAGGAGGGCAGTCTGGCACTGTGCTCAGGCCCAAATGCACATTGCAGACCCAAGGCTCCAAGTGTTACTCTGCTGACCTTGACCAAGGTCATTTGCCCCGTTTTGCCTCATTATTTTATCAGTTGCATAAATCTGACCTCTGTCACTTTGGCGAAAGGCCACTAAGCAAATGAATGCTGTTACACAACGGCGCGGACAGAATCACAATGCTCATTCCGGCCTGAGTTAGCATATTGGACGTTACTGTGCAGCAGAGTTAATCGCAGGCAGACTCAGTGGAATCTGTACAGACTCCATCTGGACACCATATTTTCCCAGGTGGTGGCATTTCACCATCCTGCCTCCGTGTACCTACGCTGCCAGCCTCTCCCCCCCGCCCCCACACCCACCCCCACCGCCCACCCGGTGGAATCAATCTCCTGTTGGATGGACGGACAGAGAATTCCCAGACAGCACACAGCGCGGGGCAGGAAGTGTCTCACGGCACTCTGGTGGTTTCCGAGGAGACGTTGTGGCTCGGCACGGTGGTTGGTAAATCATTCATGGAGAGTTTGTGGCTTCACACGCCGGCGTTGCTCATGGAACGTCACGGTTCACGCTCGCCGTGTGGGGGCCAGCCAATCAAGCAGTCACACAGATCCACTGCACGGATTAACAACACAGACCTCTCTTTAGAGCGTACGTACGGCTAGTCGAGGCAGGTGCGTCTACTTTTGTTGATCTGGATTTATGGATCGATGGCGCATTGCTTTTCTGACAGTGCATTTCACAACACATAGTAAGGTTACATTTATATTAATTTCTTCAGCTGACTGAATTGAAATGGGACTCCAACTTTGATATACATGTAACACTTTCAGGTAAACGTTGACTTCAATACTCAGTTAAATATTATATATATATAATTGATTGTACAGTGTAATGTGCTTATTTACTTCATTGACAGGTGCCCTAGTCCAGGATAACAGCTTGATGAATATTATTGATGCTGCCAACAAGCATATAGTACCATCCTGTGGCTTCCTCATGCCAAATGACTGAGGCCAAGTGAGGCTTTGCCTGTTGAGGATACTGTGCTGTAGGAGGTATCAGCTTTTGGCCCGACACCGAAATGCTCCCGTGCTCACAGCACATTTATCACATCGAATAGGGTTGCTAAGCTAAGTTCTGAGCCAAAAGCCCAACCTTTCCATGGAGTCATTCCACAACACAGTTACTCGGTTTTGTGACAGCACTGTAGTGTGATGGTTAGGGAGCTGGGCCTGCACACTCAATTCCTAATAAGGACACTGCTGTTTTACCCTAAATCAAGGCACTTAACCTGACTTGCTTTGGTAAATATCCAACTATATGAATAGGTACTGAGCATAAATGTAAACTGTGCAATTTTCTGTGGATAAGAGTGTCTGTGCAATGCCTAAATGATTACTTACTAGCCAATGGACCACTGTATATTCCCTATCTCTCATGAAGCCACACCCCTGAAACTCATCCACTGTAACAGCTCCTGAAGTATGCTAGCATGCCTGAAATGATAAGTTATCATGAGCTATGGACCTGCCACAAGCCAGACCAGACTGCTCGATATTTACTGAAGCAATCCAGGTTAAGTACCTTGCTACAACAGTAGCACTCCACGTGGGATTCAATCTATCGATCAATCAATCAATTGTTTTACTTGATGAACCTCGTTTGTCACAAACAGATTTTCATTGGCTGCACCATGGAGTACATTTCATGAGAGGAATGAATAAATTAAAAGAAAAAAATACAAGAAAAAAAAATATCACAAAATGGAAATAAAAGATTGATAATTACATGACAACAACCACATATATAATATGTTAATATTATAATATGCATGTTTATGTCATGCTTATATGTCATACATTATGTATTACATAACGATATAGGATATGCACATGAAACCGCATGTGTTTACTCATTCTTAGCATTGTTATTATGCAGAAGAAAAAAGAGAAGTGTATTTTTATCTTTGCTCCCCCACTACTGCAAGCGATCTCTTTCCATTTGAGATTCAACAGCTCCCTCTGGTGTCCGCTGACATCCTACACACCTCACAAAGTCAAATTCCCATATCTCCCTATGTGATGCCATCGCAATTCAGTTCTTAGCTATGAAGATATCTTGGTAATATGTTTATACAGGAAAGGGCCACAACATGGACCCAGCCTGGACCTCCCATGTACACTACAGCAACAGATTATAGTCTGATTGTCTATCATACAGCAGTGACTGTCAAACTCCAGTGCTGGAGTGTCACGTTTAAGTAACTGACTGACTAAAGATTACATTCTGTTTACTGGGAACTTAAAGGAAACCACAGACACCTGCAGACAGTATACCATCTAGGATGAGAGTTTGACAATCCTTCCATGCGTAAGCAGTGTCTGTGTGCAATTGTGCCTGTGTCCATGTGTGTGTCATTGTGTCTGGATACTAAGACACGTCAAGGTAGAAGAGCACAAAGAACGCAACACAATAAATGTGGTTCCCTTCAGCTGGCCTACACGAAATAGAGGCAAGCTTCAAATGGTCAAGGAGTGTTAAATTGCCAGGCTACCACAGTGTCAGTTGGTTTCTTTGGGTTTCCTTTCAATCAGTGTGTTGTTTTAGGCCTGAGACACAATGAGTGCGAAATCTATAGCTGATCAATGACAGAAATTAAGCTCTCAAATGCCGAGACACACCAAAAACGAACCAAAACCATGGTCCTCCTAGACTGGAGTCTGATCCCTTTGGTCTGACTCTGGCTGGAGCAGAGTAGCACTGATTCATTTAGAACAGTCTTATACAACTGTTATTGTTTAAAGAATATGGATGATTTTCATGTTTTTTTTTTACGTTTTCCCTTTTAATGTTTAATGCATTTAATGTTTGATATGACAGCTTTCATTTCTGTTTTGTGATTAAGCTACACCTCAATGGGCTATTTCACTGCATGACACTACAGATACACCAAAAAAGAGGTGATAAAACAAATTTATTTATATAAAAAAAGATCCTGTTAAGCATTTTGTATGAACAGAATTAATGTATGAATTTGAAGGAATTACATATTCATCAGCAAGAGCTTTGCATGTTGTGACAGATTGTTTGTAATGAAGTGACACCTCCACGGTGTTTGGAGGAGGAGAGAAAATTACCTCATTTATGGATTTGCCCCATTACATGAATGAGTTACTTCAACTCAGAGGGATCAGACATCATCATGAAATGACTTTTGAATGAGCCCTGGGTGTCCTGGGTTTCTTTTATTTTCATATTATATGCGATTGTTGTATGCTAACTTCATACCTTGACTGGCACAAAAACAAGTGGAATGACAACAAATACAGTAAAATGCCTGCTGGCTTCTTTAATACAAGAAAAAGCAACACTGTTGATTTGGTGGCTCTCGTTTTTAAAATTTAAATTGCTCTGCGGATGCAAATTTTTCAGAGATATGTGTATTTAATTTCCTCATGCCCATTAGGAGCAGGCTTAAAAATAAACAGAAGATGTGATCACAAGCTACTGAATCTGCCGAGCCCTTTAAAAATGACAGCTATTTAATTCACATTGCTTGTCTGTCAAGGCAATGAATTCTGTTTACTTTATGAAACAGAATTGTTTCTGGTCTATTTTGCAGGGAATTCAACCCAGAAACTATCAATTGCTTTGCTGTGAAGCCTGAGAAGTGCCTTCGGTGAAAAGGAAAACTATGCCACACTTTCCTGCAGTTACAACGTTTTAAGATGCACATGACACACAACATAAATCATAAATAAATACATGGGGTTCAGGTGAAATGCATGGCCTTCCACTTCAACATTTCATACAATATTATCGTATGTGTTTTTTTTTTTCTTTTATTCCTTTGAGATATAACAGACTGGCTTAAACTGTACTTGTCCAACCAAGCCAATAAAATGCATTCTCTTTGTGAAGTACAATCCTTTAGCTTCTCAGCCTTGTAGTCTAAAACGGTACTGCCACTGACAGGGAGGCATACTGCAACAGAGAACACTGCCTTTCACCTGTTATATGGAACAGGCTTTCAGAAGCTTAGACAGCAAGAGTGCTTACAGAGCTCTGTGGAAAATTGGATGCTGGAGAACTCTCTGATTACACTATGCATTCTATTAAAATGGTTGAAAGCATTTGTTTACAGCAAAAATACACAATCATGACTATAGTAGATTCACTTTTTCAATCTGTTGGCTGGTTTGGCACTTTGCTTCCACTTGATTTCTAATGGTGTGCAATCTTATTGAGAAGAACATTATGCACAAAAAAGGTGTTTCTTTTGCAGTCTTATTTTGCAGTGTTTTCACCTTTGCCCCCAAAAAACTCAATCAAACCTAAACCAACAGTGCCATAGGATGCAAACATTTTCTGCTCAAGATCCATAATCATATTTACAGCAGCTAAAGGAAGTGAGCCTGCAACCCCCTCTTGCTCCCCCCCCCCCCCCACCCAACCCATCCTTCGTGCCAAAGTCCACTTCCATAGTCAACAATGTGTGCTCCTCAGTGGATCCCCAGTGTCATTTTAAAGCTTCTCTTTGCTCTTCTGTGTTCAATTTAGCAGGTTTCCACCTGGGAAGGCAAGGACGTTAGAAAAAAAAAAAAAGGAAAAGAAAAACCATCCCTGCTCTGACGATAGAGAGTCCAGTGGAGCGAAGAGCTATACACAGAGCTATCAGGACTAGTTAGGAGGATTTATTTTCAAGGGTTCAGAAGTGACATCTCCAGCCCTTACCAGGTCGGTGTTAACATTCAGAGACAGGAGAGGCTCAGCGCCAGAGGGACCCCCGTCTCTTTCCACGCATGAAGGTAATTGCTAATGGGATCTGTACCTGGTACAAAAAGTTTCCCTTTGCGTTGAGAGCCATTTCCCAGGAGAGTTGGATTTGAGTGGTACAGTGTAGTGTGGTCTATGATAGTATCTGTGTCTGAGTCCAAACACAGATGCCATCCACTGCCCTGTACCTAAGAGACTCACAGTGCCTTAGAGTTTTTTTTTTTTTTTATTATTCCTAAATTAGTGTTCGCATGCTTGTACCTTCAAGTAATAGGCCATGTTGTCCACAGTCCTTGGAACAAATGTATGTTACATTTACATATGGATAAAACTCTAACTCTTACTCTGAAACTGAAAATGTTGCAGAACACCAGCAGTTTAAGTGCATGCAGGAAAATTGAGACAGTTGAGGGGACATTTTTTTTTTTTAAACATTCAGCATTGTGTCCCTTGCTCCTCTGAGGAGTATCTGTTTTGCTGTTTGAGAGAACATGTCATGCTTTATCCGTCTGAGGTGAGCGAATATTATAGTAGGCAGACATAACTAAACCATTATTGTCATTAACACAATTTGCTGAAATGTTTTGTCAGTGTAAAGGCCAAAATAGAGCTGAAGCAATTTTCAGTCTTTTCCAAGCTTTTTTCAAGCCTTTAGCCCCAACTTCTCCACATTTTTTTATTTTTTTATACATAGAGTTTATTGAACTACTGCTGCTATTGCAATGCACTTTTATTTCTCTCTTGCTGAGAAAAATGTTGCAGTAGGCCAACCTTGCAGATTTATGACTCTTTGCAGTCATGAAGGGTTGTGTTTATGCAGTCCTATTTAAATCAGCAATGTATGGAGTGATGATGTAAAATGCAGGTACAGGAGATTTTTGGGGAGATTTGGGGCTTAACCGCTGCACTACATCTCTAGCACCCTCAGTCTGTGAGCCTGTTCTCCAGCTCTTGTCCAAGCACAGAGTAAAAGGCTAACCGGCTCTGACAATGATGACCTTATTCCTGGCCCAGGAGGGGAGAGATAGAAAACCAACAGATCACTTGTCATTCCTTAACCACTGGGAAGCACCGGGATGCTGCGGTATCGATCTTTCACCCAGTACGGTAGGTTGTGGGGGAGGCAGTTCCTCTAGTCAGTTTAACAAAATGTTAGCTCTTGGTTCCTAGCGAATGACGATTCTGTGAAACGGATGATGAAATAATCTTTTTTTAAATGTAAACTGTTATTTTTTTATTTTTTGTATTGCTGTTAGGATTAACCAGTTATAGTTGTAGACCTGCCCCATCACTGCTGTGACCACTGTCATTGTAAGTGCTCAAGGAGTACAATGTGTGTTTCTTTTTCTCCTTGAAAACCACCTAGTAAAACAACCTCAGTGCTGGGGGACTGCACAGCTAAAGAGCTAACACAAAATTTTTAAACACAACACTGCATCGATGCTGGGAGACTGCACAGCTAACACGCTGCCTCCGGCCGGTAAAGGAAAGCAGTACCAGCGCTGGGGGTCTCTGCAGCTAAAAAGCTAGCTGAGGATAGTAAAGCACAACAGCATTTCTGTTGAGGGAATGCACGTATTATGAATATACTAAGGCTGGTACAGAAAAGCAGCTACAGTGCTGGGGAAATGTGCGGCTAACGAGCTAACACAGACTATTAAAGCACAACAACACCAGTGCTGGGGGACTGCACAGCTAACGAGCTAACACAGGCTGATAAAGCACAACAACACCAGTGCTGGGGGACTGCACAGCTATGGAGCTAACACAGGCTGATGAAGCACAACAGCAACAGTGCTGGGGGACTGCACAGCTAACGAGCTAACACAGGCTGATAAAGCACAACAGCACCAGTGCTGGGGGACTGCACGGCTAACAAGCTAACACAGGCTGATAAAGCACAACAGTACCAATGCTGGGGGACTACACAGCTAATGAGCTAACACAGGCCGATAAAGCACAACAACACCAGTGCTGGGGGACTGCACAGCTAAGGAGCTAACACAGGCTGATAAAGCACAACAGCACCAGTGCTGGGGGACTACACAGCTAATGAGCTAACACAGGCTGATAAAGCACAACAGCACCAGTGCTGGGGGACTGCACGGCTAACGAGCTAACACAGGCTGATAAAGCACAACAACACCAGTGCTGGGGGACTGCACAGCTATGGAGCTAACACAGGCTGATGAAGCACAACAGCAACAGTGCTGGGGGACTGCACAGCTAACGAGCTAACACAGGCTGATAAAGCACAACAGCACCAGTGCTGGGGGACTGCATGGCTAATGAGCTAACACAGGCTGATAAAGCACAACAACACCAGTGCTGGGGGACTGCACAGCTAAGGAGCTAACACAGGCTGATAAAGCACAACAGCAACAGTGCTGGGGGACTGCACAGCTAACGAGCTAACACAGGCTGATAAAGCACAACAGCAACAGTGCTGGGGGACTGCACAGCTAACGAGCTAACACAGGCTGATAAAGCACAACAGCACCAGTGCTGGGGGACTGCACGGCTAACGAGCTAACACAGGCTGATAAAGCACAACAACACCAGTGCTGGGGGACTGCACAGCTAAGGAGCTAACACAGGCTGATAAAGCACAACAGCAACAGTGCTGGGGGACTGCACAGCTAACGAGCTAACACAGGCTGATAAAGCACAACAGCACCAGTGCTGGGGGACTGCACAGCTAACGAGCTAACACAGGCTGATAAAGCACAACAGCTTCATGCATGGAGAGTGCTGCACTGCCGAGTGAGAGTCTTCTGACCCCTTTGGAGATCAGTATTTTCAGGGAAAAGACTACACTATAGGAAACATGGCCGAACTAATCTGCCATTCACCATGCATTGTTTTAGTATTCTTTAATTTTTTTTAAGTTGCTTTGTTATATAATGGGCTTTTAACTGAGAGGTGGAAGGTTTGAATATCTGGTTGGAAATTTTACTAGGACTCTTGAGCAAAGCGTGTACGCTGAATTGTGTGAGAAAAGTTAGCTTCATAAAACCTATTCAAATCAACCTTCAGAGGAACATCTGCTATATGCTGTAATGACAATGAGCCAAACCACACTGTCTTCTTCACAGAGAAGGTTACTGTTGTGACCGGAGACTCCTGTTTTGATTTGGTGTACATTCAAAGAACTTGTCTGGGCCTCCCATTGGGCCATGCTATAAAGCAGAGTGTGTTCTGGAAAGCAAAGCGAGAGCCCTCATGTCCTGTTTGTGCCAGTCCTAGCTGTGGCCAGAGCTACTCGTTGACAAGGTAACAATTAGCTCAGCCTCACCAGGGAATAGGGTGGGGGTGTGGGTTGGATAAGCAGGCTACTTCTCTTGGTCACATCAAACTCTGGCAGTCAGGCCGGGTGCCTGTGGGAACACAAACTGGGTTGACATGATCATTATCCAAGTGTTTGGGGGGGGGGGGGGGGGGGGGGGGGGGGGGGGTGCAGTGAGAAAGATGCTATTTAGTCATCACATGAATTGGTGGAGTCACAAGCTTATTGCTGTTGAGTCCTGCGGTGGGGAGGAAGTGTTGCTAGCGACAGATCAACAAGTTTTGCTGCAGGTTAGGAAAGAAAAACAAAATAAAACATTGGAGATAAATTAAAATAAGAAAATAACCTGCCTGAGTCTTGTCATCTGCTGTATCCAGCCTCCAGTGCAAACTTGTGTACTACTCTTCTGGTGTACCACAGCTCTCTGTTTGCTGACATTTCTGCTTGTGTCACCAAACCGCTTCAGCCCATTTAATTAGTGAACCCCCCACCCGCTTCCACCTGCGCAACCTGAGGCGGAGTTAAATTAGGGATTACAATGTGGATTGGACACCACCTGGGAATACTTATTTGTTTCTGAGAGAGGTATCAGTGGACCAGGAGGCAGCACTCATCTCTCTGGGTCAAACATTACTCCCAATGTACAAGTACAGTGAAATAAATAAAAAAATATATGAGCAAATGAAAACAAATAAGCTGAACATATTGTAAATGGTACTGACCTTTCAGAAAGCACAACAGTCCATAGATTTTACAGCAATGAATATTATTCGTCCATGTATTATGAAAGGTTTCAACATGTCTGACCTTGGAAATATTTTTTTTCAGGATAATTTATTTGAAGGTGAGGAGAAGCACTGTTACCAGGTAGGCCATAAGCCTCCCTGGACACAGCCACGTCTCCCCTCACCTTGCCTCCCTTCACCTTCTTCCTGTTGATCGCTGCTCACATGGAGTATCCAGACCCTGGTACTGCCTGCTGGGCAGTGGAGGCCAGGACCCCGTCCTGCCTTCAGTCAATCACAGGAACCTTGTGGAACCTTCCGCCCTGGCGTGAGCTCCCTGCCCACCTACCTCCACTCACCTGGCCAGCCCACCTCCGTGGACACACACTGCCACCTGACCTCTGGAGTAAGAGACCAGCTGCCTTCAGAAATCTACATCACTTACCCTACAAACCACACACTTGGTCAGATTTCATCCCCTGGCGCTATCTTACAAAAATATACCCATTTTGACTATGTTGTTTTTCCAATTAAAAAAATATAATACGCAAGTCTCAGCTTCTGGCTATGTTTTTTACAACCATTCAGACTACAAATTCTGACTCTTCTTTGTAAAATCCACCTATATTAAATACTGTATGATCTACTTAAGAAAAAAAAAAAAAACAACCTTCATGGCCAGTTTGTTCAGTATATTCAGCACCTCAGTCCTGATACCGGATCACTGTGACCCAAAGTATGCTGCAATTCACTGTAATGAACCTCAGACACATAACCAATTTTTTAAAATTACAATTTAATTTAATTTCCCATTTGGAATGCCCAACTAGCCTGCCTCAGTTGCCCGGATCATAAATATGCGAATTAATAACTTCTCACACACTGTTATGGTGTAACTCTGACCATAACCCAAGCCAATAATCTACTATCAGAAATGTTCAGGCATGACCCAGATTGCTCTCAAGACTGTGTCAAACCTTTGATACAGATAGTCCAGAGTTGATATCAACCATAAAGTAATTCCACTGATGTGACAAAGCAGGACAAAAAGAAAGAAAATTCTTTGCTCATGTATATGTTTGAAAGCCTAAAAGCAGTAAAAATATGGCATGTAGTTATGTTTATGAACATTGTATTGTTTAAGAACCCCGACCCAACACTTTCTGAAGTTTACAACTATCATTACTTATTTTGACCATTAGGGGGCAATATAAATCAATTTATTCAAAATCCCTTTTCCCCTTTCTTGATTTTGCTTTCTGTATTTATTTGTAATATTTGCAAAATGTGTACACTGTTTTGTGACTTTAGACCAGTGATTCCAGTTTTTGATGATTAAAATGTATGAAAAAAATCAGGACGTTTCTTTTATTTCAATAATAATAATTATAATCATATTTTATTAATAATAATTACTAATAATTATATTATTATTATTATTGTCTGATGCTGCATATATAAGGACGGCCCATCTGATAATTTATTTAATAACTCACACATGCATCAAAGGTGTGTGTGTGTGTGTGTGTATGTGTGTGTGACTGCGTGTCTTGTTACTCTCTCCATGTTATTTGGTCTTGCGGGTACTCTGAAATGAGCATTGGTTTTAATTGAGCTGCCGTGCATTGCTTAAGGAAGTGAGCTACCCAAAGGATCGGTCCCCAGGAGGGAGAGGGGGCCTGCCCCAGCTCCAGCTCAGGATGAGAGGGGCAGGAAAGACAGCATGTGGCGCGCAGGGTGGACCCCCAGGCTAGCAAGTCATCCTGTTCAGCATCGCAATCTGTCTGCTGACCCGTGCGTGTGAGTGTGTGCGCACGCGTGTGTGTGTGTCATCTCTGGGTCAGTGCAGGTCACGACAGCCTGGCCTTTTTAGCACTAAGCTGAACAGCCCGCTGAAAGTGGAAAAAAGAACAGAATGGCTCAATCTCTTCAGCAGCAAATTTAAACACTTGCTAACCATTTTTATAGTTAACACATAAGACTACACATCATGAGATGAAATTGTGAAGAGAAATAATGTTTTTTCCATCTCATTTTTAATGAGGTATGATTCGCTATGATAAAAAATGTAAAGTTTTGCCTTGGAGTATGAGTGAGTCATCGGACGTGACATATGTAGCCTCGAGCATAACATGTAAATCAAAAGGGAAACCAGCTACATAAATGAGAATACTGGATTCATACCAAAATTTGAAATATTTTATGCACTATCATTCACTAGTTCTTGCATACACGTCAAAACGAAGTTTAAGAAAGCCCTGCAATTGATCTTTGAGTGGAAAATGGGTCAGATTTTGATCAGTTCCACAAGACAGGAAATAACACGACTGAGATCCCTGACTGGTAACTCCTAAAAGTCTTTTTTAATTTTTTTGGGGGGGGTGTTGAGGTTCCGTGATCTTTTTAATAGTAACGATTTTAAATGATCCTTCATGAGCTCTGTTAGGGTAAAGCTACACCCAGCTGGCACCCATTGGCTTGAACAAATCAAAAATGATTTTCTCTCCAAAGCCAATGTGGTCATTGGTCCAAATCATCAGGTAGCACCTCCAATTTTACCTGTAACTAACCTTAAAAAAAAAAAAAGTAGCAAATTCACATATTTAGTAAAGCAGGTAAAGCAAGTTGTATTTGGAGGAAACTACAGACTACAACTATAGACCTCAGCCTCATGGCTTATATTTTGACAGGAGATGGACAAGAGTGCCGTTTCATCACACGCTGAGCTGACGGGGAAACTGCTGACAAACTAGGAATGTCACGCTGTAATTGATAAGCATTTTGCTAAACTACAGTCAGCAGACCCTCTCAAATAAATACATAAATTCTGAAATTAAGAAAAAAAAAGTTAAATTATGGACATTTATAAATTGTGATATATATAATGAAAAAGACAGATGCTTGTCTGACTTTGTACATGCAACTTTAAAGCATGTATGATTACATCTTAAAACACAATACACATAACAGTACAGGTAATGAAAATAGGCTAACACATTCGTCATAGTACAATTGATAGCCATGTCACATGTTTTGTGCACACCTCATGCCATCTACAATTTAAATGTGTTTCAGGATGCAGTCTGGCAGATCATGACCCCCACTCTGCTGTCCTGACCTTGGTAAGTATAATCCACCGCTGGGGGGCCAGCACAGACAGGCATCATGACTGGGAGACTCGACCACACAGAGAGGGATCCATCAATCAACCTGAGTCTGTGGAACATTAGGGAGGGGTTTAGGGTTTGAAGGCCGACTGGACGTACAGTGGAGCTGTTCCACTCATTCCGCTGTAGGCTAGGCCCATGGTGGTAAATCTGACGTGAGCTGTGACGGGAAGCCGGTATGGTGAGACGAGGCAGCGAATGACATGGAACGCGTTTGGGAAGACTGCCGCAGCGGTCTGTGTTAGCCGTAGGGGTTCCGTGGTACAGACCTGTAGGTCTGTGGGAAGGAAGCTGCAGTGGTCCAGGCAGGAGAGGAGCAGGACCTGGACCAGGAGCTGCATAGTGTGGGTGGTGAGGAGGGGAAGAGAGGCCTGATGGTATGAAAAGAGAGCTTGCATGCCTGGCATGCTGCCAATACAAGGGATGGGAAGGAGTCAGTCGTCTAGGGTTTCTTTCTGTTTAAAGTATTATGTGACAACGTGGTCCTGGTTGTAGTCCAAAAATTGATATTATAAATTATGAAAATGAAAACGTGTTTGCACCTTCCTAATTTCATTCTGTAAGTATTTCAGTGCCATGATTCTACTCGCGGACTAGGTTGACACACAGCTTATTGATACATCTTCTCTTTCTTCCCTACAGCCTTATTCAGACCTGCACTGGGGTGCATGATGCTGAGAGACACTGACTGACTTGTGTGGAAATACACAAGTCATAATTCAGCCTACACTGAGGTCAACTAACAAACGCATCGATGTGTTGAGATTTTACTCACACACGCACAGAAAATTGAATTGCAGCGGAGAGTTGAAAAACTTATTTTATGAAACACGAATAGCATTCAGGTGTGATACGTGGGAACAGTTTCACTCATTAACCCTGGCAAGTCTGGGGGTTTGAAAAATAATTTTCCCAGGAAGCAAAAAATGCAAGCAGTTGCTTGCCCATGACAGAAACCGAACATGTAGAAATTACCATAGAAACAGCCATGTCAGAGGAGGTGCAACCTCTGCGCTGCACCTGCAGGACATGTAAAAACCCACTAGCCTAAAAGACTTTTTGTAGGAATTAATTGGTAATTTTAGACAACCGATACACTCACCAGCATTATATTATGCATTAGCTGCATTTAAGTATTATTATTATTTAAAAAAAAAAAAAAAACAATCCAAAAAACAAAAATCACCAGAATGCTTTCATAATAATTACGCCAATGAGTACCTCTGCTGACACCAATCCAGTGTGAAGAGTCATTTAGTCATTTTTTTTGCCTCATTATTCTTTTTCTCATATGTGTGCATATTTTTTGATATTCAGGGATAGTATATTTACATTTTATAGTCAGAATTATGATAAAAAAATGTGTTTATATATTTTAATTATGTGCAGTACATTGTGAAATTTCATATTTTATATGACATTGGCTGATTTATCATGAGTTAAAGGACCAATTGCAAACATTTCCTGTCTCATACAGTTCCTGAGTTTGCAAATCCTGACGTAAGCCAAGAACAACTGAATATTTATAGTGTAACCTTGTGATTTGTACCATAAATAAATGCATATGATTCACAGGAACTTACATGGAACATTCATTATGCACATTGGACAATAAGAATACAGCCAAGGGAAGCACTAAAGTATTTTCCTACTGTCACATTTGCATTTCTTAGAGTATCCCTAGAAATATCATTTGCATATTGCCACACAGTCATTTTTCTTTGCTGCTAAATGCCATATATATATAAAAGATGACAAATGCAGACAAAGCAAGCAAAACCTGTAGATGGTTTATTTGCTTGAGCTAATACAGGTGCGTACGGTTTTCTCTGTGGTTTGTGGATCAAAAAGAGTATGCCCTAATGTCAGTCATCTCAGCTCACAGGGCAGAGATCACAGTATCAAGTTTCACCTACCCCGACAAGAGCTGGCTGAGAAGCTCTATGTGTAAGCCACACTTTTGATTTATGTCTGGTTCATACTGTAGGATTTTATGCCCAATTTAGACATCCAAGGCGATGTGCTTTTTTTTTTTTTTTTTTTTTCAGTTCAAATCGGAAATCTTTTGTCAGGAGGTTCATTTGATCATTTGGTTAGCATGGATGACCTTCCTGTGAGAGTGGGTCAATGACTGAATTGTGACCCTCCTCGTGTGGGGAGTGTCCTGCTGGTTTTTTATTTTTATTTTTTATTGTTTCAAAGCATGTTTGTCTATTACCAATTAAAAAAAAAATCGATTCACTACCATTGTAGTGTGAGATGGACAAGGGCAAATGTTGAAAATGTAGACTGCTGTCGGCCAATGAGAGCTCATCTAAAAAAGGACACCCCTGGGATTTGCAGTTTTTTTATTTTTTTTTTTTTTGTGATTCTCTCTCTGTAACCGTGAGATTGTGTGCTGTTGAGATTCCCTGATGACAAGCGAGCAGTAGCGTATTATGTACTCTTCTGTTATTGCCACAGCATTAAATGTGAGCACCATTATGAAGGAACAGCAAGACATTCAGGAGAGCTAGTGGATAAATGCAAGCTGCTCTCAAACAGTGTTATTCGTATAGTTGTGCCGTGTGTGCCCGGCATTATTTTTCCATGTGAGGTTGAACTAATTGAATGTTCATCACTCTGTCCAACAAGACAGTTTAATTTATTTAACCAAGTACATCTACAGAGAACTCTTTTCCATCTTTTTATAGAACCAACCTGGGCAATCAAAGTGAATACAGAAGCAAAGAGATTCTGTGCCCAATCAAATATGATGGTGGAAATTTAACCTGGGAAATGCAGATGGCAGATTGCGCAATCATGTACACCTATTGTGTGTTGACATATTCCATGACCACAGTAAATCTAGACCTTGGTTTAATGTCTCATCAAAATGACAGTTTTGCATGCAGTAGAATGGCCCCTTTGCCTGACTGGATGATCACTCCAGCTGTTTATTTCACTTATTGTCCAAGTACTAACCAAGCTTACACCTGGTTAACAGCAGCAGTGGGCTATTGCTAAATTGAACATTACAGCCATTTAGGTGATGCTTTTCTCCAGAGCGACTTACAGTTGATTAGGCTAACCAAAGACAAATCCCCCTGGGAGCGATGTGGGGGTTGAAGGCCTTGCTCAACGGCCCAAAAGCAATGGTGTTTTTGCTCTGGCTAGGCTGGGACTAGGACCACCAACCTGAAGGCCCCCAATCACATACCTTAGCCACTACACTACAGGCTGACATTGTGTCAGCTAGCCTTCTAGGCATTAGGATACCAGATGTGGAGGGATCCCATGGGTGACAACTGTCAATTGTGACATCTATGTGAAATTGAAAGGGGACTTTTCTATCCAATGTCCAGAGTAACTGCTTGAAACTGCATGACTCATGACTGGACTCTTAATCATCCACATGCAGAGAGTTGTTTTGTGTCTGTGTTTTTTGTTCTTTTTTTCCTCAAAGCTTTAAAGGCGCACTTGACTCATGCTGACATTTTTCAGCTGTATGTCACATCATGTGGTTTGAAAATGATACTGCAGCACAGTGTTTCATTTCAGTTACAGTATGAAAGATTGGCATGTGGTCCCGGTCAGAAGGGCATCTTCAGATACACAAACCCGGTTTATCCTGACCTATTCATCTGAAAATGTATGTGCAGGTTGAGTATGCCTTCTCCGAAATGCCTGGGACCAGAAGTGTTTCAGATTTTGGATTTTGGAATATTTATATGTACAGCCATTATATACATCGAAGTTCCGTTCTGACTAACCGGTTGTATCTCGAAATATATATATTTTTATTATATTATATTTTTATATTTTGTTGCAGTCACTTTTGTCTAGGGGTACAATCTCGCTAGCAGAAGGCAGCTGGCCTGGAAAGGGTGAAAACTGGAAGGAAAACTGGGACTTACCTCCGCCAGGTCACTTCACCAGTTCCTCGGGTAGCCCAAGTCGCCGTTCCGCCGACGAAGAGCTCTTTACCGATTTTCTCTCGCAGTTTAATATTTTTTAGAGGTGCTTTTCGTCAAGCATGGCAGTGTCACAAGCAGGGAATATAACAAAAACAGCCTAGTCGAAGAGGTAAGGATGTCACGGTCAAACCAACCATAACAATTTACATATATTTTTTTCTTATTTTTAAAAAATGTCTATATTATTTTTTTTGGTCATAAGTCATATGGTGCACACATGGTAATAGGGCACATAGATCAGGTGTGGAATTTTCCACTTGATGCGTCATGTCGGTGCTCAAAAAGATTTGGAATTCTCAACCTGTAATTGGTGATTTGTTTGCAGTATAGAAAGACATAAGGGCTTGTGCTCATATTAACCAGTAGAGTCACATGTTGGAAGGAGAAGAAAGGGTTACAGTAGGAGAAACTGACATACACAGGTGTGTTATGTTCACAGAATTTGCATTAATTGATTTATATATGTGTTTTAATGTGTTTAATTATTTTTATCAGCTGAATAAAGTACAGGTCTTGATCTGTTGTAACATGTAAAACCAGATTTTTTAATGAACTCTTTTGCTTTGCTCTTCTGTCGATAACTTTCGTACTGTCTAACTTTTCCCCGTTTTTGTTCCTTTTCTCTTTCAGAAAAATCTTGCTTGATACAGAAGTTCTTACATTATTCCTGCAAAGGACTTCTGAAAAAAAAAAAAAAAAAAAAAAAAAACATGGAGAGCAGGCAATACTAACAAGGTTCCCTTGCCTTCGATAGGAAATGTTCACAAGTAAAAAGAGCACTGTCAAAAATCAAAATTTGAAAACACACCCATATAGGACGAGAGCCATTGGGTGTGTTATCCACATCAACAACACTTTTCAGCTCTGTGTTCTTTGTCATGTTCAGACATTTTTTATTTTCTTTAATGCAAATAACAAATATGATCCTTTTCGTTCTCCACAACTGCGGAAATATTCCATTATGTCTATCCTTAGTCTTTGAACATTTTTTTATTTTCTCAGTGCTACAAGAATACCACAACATGGAAAATGAATATACATATAGAATGGTAGACATGCACACACACACACACACACACACACACACATTCGTAAGCCAGTTTTGAGTAAAGTTATTAAAAAGTAATTACTACCGCTTATCATCGCACACATATAATTACCACCTGTGTTACATGAGATAATTCCATACTCTCCTCTTTTCATTCCTGAAATGTGAGTAAAAATATCACCCATAATTTAATGTGTATATTATTTGGCATGATGTATGAGTACAGACAGACAGAGGGACATGAATGAGCCTAAATGGCATAAATTTTACATATCCCAATCATAATGTGTACTCCTTGTGTGGCAAGTCTAGATGTGAGTGTTTTTTCTCATTGCAGTGAAAATGGCTGAAGGGTATACCAGGTATGGAGAGGTGATCAACAGCACCCCCTCTGGTAACTGGGTGCAGGTACTTTCAGCTGCATACATGTCTGAGAAAGCACTTCTGCCAAGCGTTCATGCACACCCTCTGAAAACAGCAGGGGAGAGTTGCAACAGCATAACAAGCTGACAATTAAAACAAAGCTCTGCAAACTAGAGGAGAAAAGAAAACGGGCAATAAAACATTGTTATAGATAACATTGCAAAACATCAGGGCCAAGAATGAACAGATAAACCTTGTATTAAGCACAATTTCTAAAAAAACAAAAAAAGAAAAATTCTGCACCAAAAATTACGTAAATAATTAAAAGCCAGAGAGATAGTAGTGAGAATAATAATGATGGGTCATTGATTGTGACAGACACAGAGATGCTGGATTGTGACAGACACAGAGATGCTGGATTGTGACAGACACAGAGATGCTAGATTGTGACAGACACAAAGATGCTGGATTGTGACAGACACAGAGATGCTGGATTGTGACAGACACAGAGATGCTGGATTGTGACAGACACAGAGATGCTGGATTGTGACAGACACAGAGATGCTGGATTGTGACAGACACAGAGATGCTAGATTGTGACAGACACAAAGATTCTGGATTGTGACAGACAAAGAGATGCTGGATTGTGACAGACACAGAGATGCTGGCTTGTGACAGACACAGAGATGCTGGATTGTGACAGACACAGAGCAGCTAAATTGTGAGATGCTAGATTGTAATATATATAGGGAAATTATGTATTGTGACAGACACAAAGGCGCAGACCCAGTAATGATTCATTACCATAGAGATAAAGATGCTGGATTGTGATGGCACAGGGATCCATGATTGTAGACGCAGAGATTCAGAATATTATCAATAGAAAATGGATAAGAAGGATCACAAACAAGTATGAGCATACAGTTTGAGAAAATTACTGCGAGTGTTTTTTTGCCTGTGATGCATCGTAGTGTCCATGCTCCAGCCACACTTGCAGAAAAAGCATCTTCTTGCCATTCAAAGGTCTTTGTGTACTCTTTTTCTTCACTTAATTTCCCTTGGTGTGCGCCAGCCTGCTCAGCTGACTGATGGATTGAATCTGGGTCCCTGGCGCGACCCCTATGGGTTCTTGCTCTGTAGTGAATATTTCTCTCTTATCAAAACACAAACTCAAATGTCAGGCACTGCCTTTTAATATACTCCATGTCACTTTCCATTCCTTTGCACGGGTTTTTGTATGATTGTGACTGTCCATGCAAACAATGCTTATCTCTGTCAGTGTTGTGCCGTAAAAACTATCTGCCTCCTGGCCGTGCAACAGGAAGTTTGCACATTCCAGCCCCAATTCGTGCTCCCAGGCAAGCCACTTGACCTGAATTGTCCCTGTGAAGCATCTATCTGTGTATATGAATAAGTGAAATGGCTGTAGCTAAGTGGCCTTGTATGAGAACATTGGTTTGGAGACTGAATAATACAGCACACCATCTTGAACACTGTGATCCATGCATGCCATATACTGCAGTAGCTGGTCAAATGTCACCTTCACGCAGTATAAACATCCAGTAAATGCTTATGTGTTTGGCACAGCTTTTGTGTGTCATATTATCACATGTAAGAGCAATTACTTCCATTTTATCAATCAAATGCATACATTCCTGCCTCTCCCCCACAGCTGATAGCTCTATGAGGGGTTTCTGAAAAGCAGCTTGTCTTGACATAGATACTATACTTACAACCCATCAATGACTCGCAGAACATAAACGGAACAATCAAATTAGCATGCAGGAAAAACATACATTAGTATTACTACCTCTACTAACAGTACTACTATTACTACTAATATAGTAATAATAATAATTAGAGTAGTAATAATATGAATATTATTATTATGAGTTGAGTGATTAGTCATTCAGTATTTCCCATGAGCACCGGTGTGCACGTAACAGCAGGTGCAGTCTTAATTCAATCCTTTAACTCTGCAGCATCTGTTTATACCCAGAGATTTCATCATCCTGCTGTAGCTGCTGAGATCTGGAAAGCCCTTGCAGTCTAACTCTTATTTATTTTTGCCAAGCACAGCGAACACAGATTTCTAAAAAACAAAAGGAAAAAAGGTCTGGTTTCCCTTTTTTTTTTCATCTCCCGCTAATTTTAGGCAGTGGTAAGGGGGTTTTATATATATATATATATACACACACACACACACACACACACACACACACATACACACATAAACGCCGACATGCTAAAGAGGAGATGCACTAACATACTAAAACATAATGCTCTATGGTTCAGGAGTTGATGAGCTGTTCTTTGTGACAGTGCAGAGTAAGGCCACAAAAACAATAAAAACAAACGAATGCCTGGGGGGGTCAAAACAAATGAAAAATCTCATACAACAGGTTTTTTTTTCTTTCTTTTTTCCCATGTTGGCTTTCACCAAATTACCGCTCTTTGCTCGACAGCAGCAATTGAAAAAACAACAGACTTGCTGCATGGCTCGACTGGAAAATGATCCAACAGGATAAGAATCCTGCAAGGATTGTTTGCATTTGTTTGCATACCTGATAAATGATGAGAGGCACAAAGCGGCAGAAAAGTGTAACATCGCTGTGGGGAAAATGCAGCGAGGAGAGAGGGCTGTTGTGTAACGTCTGCGTCGTCTCTCAGTTTTTGCAGTAAAGGGAACTTGTGAAAATGCGGAATTGTGAAAACTTACGGAATCATTCTACATTCCATTAGCACGTTCTGTTCAGCCTCTTTTTCACCAACGCTCCCCTAAATGTATATTTTTAATGACCTCTGAAACCTCCAGCTCTCAGCACAGAGGTGTCAATAGAGGACTGTTCAACCGAGACAGTTACTCATATTTATTTATTGACTTACTTTCCTTTTTCTATTATCATTATTTATTTATTTATTTTCCCCAATGCCTGTGGAATGGCTGTTACACACCCTGGCTTACTAAGCAAAGCACACAAGCACAGACTGCTTTAAATAAACAAATAAATGCATTAAGATCT
The DNA here is from genome assembly GCA_019788955.1 of Albula glossodonta. Classification (NCBI taxonomy): domain Eukaryota; kingdom Metazoa; phylum Chordata; class Actinopteri; order Albuliformes; family Albulidae; genus Albula; species Albula glossodonta. The sequence continues at coordinate 402,496 of JAFBMS010000076.1, forward strand.
CATAGGAGTTTTCATTTGTGCATTTTATTTCAGTCCAGGGAGAGAGAGACAGAGAGAGAGAGCAGTGAAACTGTGCTTCTGACATCCATAGAGCCAATTAATTAGGCATAAAAAATGTAGAGAGAGCAAGTGGGGCATCTCAAGTAGAATCAGAGAGTGTATTCCATACCGTTCCATTGCTGATTAATGCATTTTCTGTGCTATATCTGATACATATGGAATATGGAGTCGCAGAATCAAGGTCACATGCAGGCATGGGCGGTATGGCTGCTCTGAGTCTCTGACAGACAGTGGGCCCATTAAAGTGATGTCTGTGTTGGCTTAGCTCTCAGGGGCTGACGGTTTCTGAATCTTTAAGGGGAGGTCAATGAGCGACAAGCCACACTTTGTCAAACACAAGTCACTCCCGAAAACGCTTTGCGCTTTACCTTGCGGTGACTTCCTCTCGCGACCTCGCCTCATTCGGGGCTCCTTTCCTTTTTCGTGATTAACGACCTCATTCTCAATTGCAGGCAGTGAGCGAGAGGATAAGCAGATATGGCCGTGGCGGTCTCGAAACGCCCTCTATCCAGAGAACAACGGGAGAGGGCGTCTGCACAGTTCACGCGCGGATATTAATTCCTCTCTGACTTCTCAGAGGGCCAGGAGATACAATGCATTTCATCTTAAAATAGCTAGCGCATTACTTCCTGTTGAAAAGCAGCCCCTTTATACAAGCACTTGGGTAGTAAATTTAGCAACAACCTTATGTATGTTTTAGACCTGTATCTTAAAGAGTTATGAGATGGACAGAGTAAAACTGTCGAGAAGTATTTCAGTTAGCATGCAACATGCTGTAGTCAGAAATTAATACCGGAATCCAAACAATCTTATCTGTCACAAATCCACTTAACCGAAGTCAGCTCTGTGCGATATGCTGGTAACAAGGGAATAGCTAACCCTATGACATGATTTAGAATGGACAGGCTCAGTATCAAGTAGAAAATATGGGGTTCTTTTATTATAACACAGGAGTGGAATATTTGCAGTCAAGTCGTCAACCTTGTTAATAAGTTTTACTTCGTTCTTATTCTGAAAGTCCTCCCATGTTGTTTTTTGGTTTCTTCAGGATGAAAAGATTATCCTGTGAGGGACTTGCTTCCTCTTCCACCGCCAATGTGGCAGGTAAGAACAGCAGGATTAGATTAACATTTTAGGTGCTTCCCAGACACTCCTACCCAGTACTATCCATTTATCCAGCTGGATAATTACTGAAGCGATTTAGGCGAAGTACCTTGCCCTAGGGTACCACAGCTTTGTCCAAGGTGGGAGGTTAACCTCGCAGCCTTTAATTCACAAGACCAGATTCTCAACCTTTGCATGACACTGCTGGAGTGGACATGAGCGGTGGTGTGAGAATAGAGTTTGAGGTGTGGTCTCTGTGGATTTGGTCCACAGAGAGGGGGTCCTGCCAACTCAACACAAATGTGGGGTCACCTTCTGCTGCTGGGGATCCCCCGATATTTCCCCAAACGGGGGGGGGGGGGGGGGGGGGGGGGGTGCGGGATTGCTGGATTTTGTTCTAGCCCAGGGCCAAAACACTTGATTAATAAACAATCAAGGTCTTCATGTAAAATGCAGAGTGGTTAACTGCATGGCTGATTCAGGGTTTTTCAGTGCTGGTGTGGAATGAAAGCGTGCACATGCCCACACCAGCCCTTTTTGGATAACATTGGGGGTCCCCTGCTGTACCCTTTGTTCAGTTGTGGGTGTGATCACAGCATCCTTCACCTGTGCTCATTCCACATCAGTGAACAAAATAAAAGTGCATGATAAACCCCTGAGAAAGCCATTTCAGGGAGGGTATGGCTCTAAAACTACTAACAAAACCAGAGGCAGAAATGTTAATGACAGTGTTTGCTCTTTTTTTACTGCTGCTCTGCCCTATAACTTTTTCTTATTTCTTTCTCCCTTTTGTATTTTTCGCTATCTCAAAAAAAAAAAAAAATATGTTAAACTATAACTTCTACAATAAATTGTAATAAAACTGTTCACTCTGATATTACTATAACTATGGTTATTCCTGTAATATGCGTGACTTTACAATAGTAAATCCTCTGACAGAATTTCTATATGAAGAATGTGAGGGTAACAACTGAAGGTATCAATGTATCATGTAGTCTGAAGCTACCCACCTACACAGAGGTCTAGCATGTATCCTGTATATGGAACTACGCTAACAGCACTCTTGAAGTTTAGGTTTAGAAGAGAAAAGCATTGCATAAAACGCATGAGGTACTGAGGTAATGCACTGCATGGCTAGGGCTGAGAATTTACAGGACTTACACTGAGCAGTAGACTCTTATACACCATACTGCAATGCTGATGTAGTTATTCTGAGCCAGAGCCCAGAACAGTGGAGAGGCCATAGGTGGAAATTAGTTAAAGGTCAATACCACCACACTGATATCAGGAGTGGTATTTTTTTTTTCCTTTTGAAAAAAAGTTGTTCCTGCATGGGGTAGCTTGCCAGGTCATGAACTAGAAGCTCAGACCCCTAAGGCTATTCAAGACTAGACTCGATGAAGGGTTACACAGCCAACTCTCTGACAGTAGGCAAAACAGCAAGCTTCTTTGGGTTCATTGGCCTGTTCTTGTTTTATTTTATTTTTTTTTTGTAAACCTTCCTGTATTTGCCACATTCTTATTGTGTGTTTCTTTGCTTATATCCTTAAATGAGAATATTCGTTAGCAATATAATAAGGATTCACTGGCTGCCTGCCAGTGACTTGGCTATATTGACAGTTCTAAATCACCTGAAACAGCGAAAGAGCATGCAAGTGCACTTCAGAACTTTCAAAGTGAATATTTTGTTGAAAAAGTAAGAACATTGCTCAAAAGTATTGACTGTGCAGACTGCCCTTCATTGGAGACATATAAACAGTACACTCAATAATTGCTTGAAAGGATATTTTCTTTAAACTTATAGTATCACCAAATTCAGTTTACAAGTTCTAATATTCACTTTACTGTTGAAGCAGTGTCATGTTTTTTTTTTTTTTTTCTTACGTCAACTGCGTGCCAGCAGTAAAAAAACAAAACAAAAAAAAAAAAACACTCAAATTTAATTAGCTAAATGTGATTTCCGTGTCAGAAGCTTTCAAAGATCGTTGTTTATACAGTTGAGACAGTTGCGTGACCGTGGATGGACCGCAGCGATCCCATCTCTCACCGTACCGCCACGCTGATGCTGATGTGTGTGTAATGACGCGCACCTGCTCGGGAAGCGCAGTTAATGACAGCTTGATTAAAAGTGTGGAGCGAGGGGAGAACAGGAGAGACTGCACGGCATGCCTCAGGTTTTTCGACAGGCGAGAGCGATCGCGGCTGTCTAGCGGAGATGACTGTGCGGTGAAGTACACTTTGTCTGTCATTCCAGGCTGATGGCCCGGGTTCTGGGAATTAGGAACTGCTCCAACAGTAATCTGAACAGCCTGTCTTCGCAGGCACGCTGTCATCGGGGATGTTGAAGTATAGAAGGTGACCCCCCCCCCAATAAACCCCTAACCCCCCGCCCATTCCATTAACCCAAGACTATATGGATCTATCTATATAAAGACACCAAACTACAAACTACTACTGTTCCCTACCATATGGCGCATACAGCACAGTAATGACATTTCTAATAGAAAAGATAGAGAATCTGGTTGACTGCTGCTCATATCTTACGCTGGAACTGTTCAGGTGAATTATGTGTCTGTTCAAAACAGACAGAGCTGCTCTGTAAAGTGGAACATCAGTAATACTTTTACATTTTGTTCATCTCACTTCCTGGGCTTTTACTGTAGTTTAAAAAAAAAAAAAAGGTTAAACCAAAACATTATATATTTTCATAAATGCATGTATCCATGACATATGAAATGGCAGTTTGGAGCTGCTTTAGACCAATCCCACAATGGTCATAACAATTAGGTACCAGTGTGTAGTAGTACAAATAGCAAAGCATTTTGATTTGTTCATAGAGAGCAGTGATTCATGGAGTAGGGTAGCCCCACCCACTATAGGGATCATGAAGCATCACTGTGTCATGATTGGATTGTGACTCAGACTTCTGGCGTACACTCTTGTGAGTCTTTCAGGAGCACAATGTGTAGTAAACAGTTTTGTCACATGTCATGGCACAAAATAAAATTATTATTTTAAAAAATTATTATTGTATTAAACAGTTCTCTGTGAAGTAAATGATGAAATCATGTGTGTTCAGCTGTGTGTAGAACCTAACAGATAACTGTTTTTTTTTTTCCCCCTGGGCCTTAGCTGTCAAAAACTAAATGTGATGTCAGCCTTTAATTTTAGTTTAGCCTTATCTGATTCCCCTCTGTCTTACACGTTGATATTGTGACGATAATTGCTTCCTGTGCCGCTGTCCACCCTGCGAGAATTCTGCCTTTCGAAATAACAGGCGAGAAATTTTTAGTCACGAATACTTTTTTTTTTCCATCGCATCTTCATCTATGTGTTACCAGAAGAAATTTAAGAGCCCATTCATACGTTATTAACGATGCTGTCAACAGTACAACATACCTTTCAAAGCGTCACGGGCGAAACCGCGGCTGCCCCCCTTAGATGAGCTGAAATGGGAGGAGGAGCGTATTTTCTCCTGAATTGGAGCCTCACTGTCCCCGTTTATGCGCAAATCGGACGCGCGCCAGTACACAGGGACTAATGCACTGAGTCAGGAGAAGCTAAGAGGGCTTCACTTTCACGCCTACCTTTGCGTCCGCCGACAGTCACGTCTTTCTGGAAGAAGAGCAAAACACCGACGTTACCGACATGGACATTAACGGACGACACGTTGAACTGCGCTAATGCGTGTTATAGGAAAAGTCAAGCTTAAACACCTCTAAAACTTCATTGTGGGCTAAGATGAGAATGTTGTGACATGCAAACGCCGTCCTCTCTCCACTACAGTAAATTGAATTTATTAATAAATAAAAAGAGTTACCTGCAAGAACCTGACGTTATTGCAGCATTTTGGCTAGATGCAGTGTAATGCCTTCCTTGCCATTACTTTTTCCCTGCGGCCGAGAAGCTGTAGAAACAACGGGAACGATAAAAGTTTGTCTTTACCCTGCGTGGCTGTTGCCTTTCAACGAGAACACGATTTTATAATTCAAAGCTCGTTTCGGAATTACCCACCGGCTCCATTGTTACAAACACTGGGTGAGTACAGTAAACGTGGAGTTCCAACAACAGTACAGCATTATTTATTTAATTCTGTTGCGATTTGAATTAGGATTGTTGCACTGTAACAAAAGAAGCACCCCAAGTGCACTGTATGACAAACACAGGCTGATGCATGCGAATACACGCAGACTCCGAAACCGATAGATATAGACGTGAAGTTAAGGACAATTGAAAACGTGTACTGAAATTGCATCCAAAGTTCTGTCTTAATCGTCCTCTCTGAAGTACAGGACAGGACAAGTTGGGTCAAGCCAAAGTATTTGGATGCGTTTTTCCTGCAAGTTCCGAGTGATGTACTGTTTCTCACGAATACTACAAGCAGATATTTGCAAAGATGGCATTGTTTTCTTTGTAATTAACCTCCGTTTCCCGTCTCTCTGTTATATTCTGAAGATTAATTACTCTTTAATACCTGAGACAATGACAGATTGAGGCTGCACGTTTGAATGCCTCCGTTTATTTCGGTAGGGGGTTCCATCTATTAAGATCCGTCTTCATGTTGTGAGGCGCACTTCTCGTGCAGTTTTGCGAAACGCTCTTTAATGAATATAGTGACGGCGCGTGATCGAGTCGTTGGAAATGTCCACCTGCATTAACCGGATAACCCGTATGCGCCAGGCATTGCCGAAGGGGGCGTGAAGTAAGACGGCGCACGGGCTACAGCCTGTGCGGTCGGCGTGATGCAGAGTTTATGAACAGCTGTTATCAGAATTATTGGTATCACAGCGGTCATTTGCATTTAATTGTAGAAAACCAGAGCATACTGCACATCTTAAAAATAAGCCATTTCATTTCTAAACATGTATTATGTGAGCAGGTCGACCGTAGAGAAAAATTAACATTTGGATTTTTTTTTTTTTTTTCGTGTTTTTCCACAGTAGGTGACATTACATAAAAATACAGCTGTTTAATCAGATCAAATATATCAAAATATATTTGGTATTGTGCAAGTATATTTTCATGGTGATGTACAAAACAATAAAACCTCTGCATCATATAAGTCAGCAGGGCAACACACCTCAATCACCCACAAGACCACAAGGTAATTTGATGTGATTTAACTTTTTTTTTCCTTTGTATTGCCGACGTCAGAGCAACAGTCCTTGTAGGTCCATCAGACAAGTGTTTTCAAGGAACAGTTTCAAGGTCCTCAGAATAACCAGGCAATACACGAGGAATACAAAAAATGGAAGGTGACATGGGCACCTACAGAGACTGGGGGCACCCAGAGAAAACGTTACACATGGGGTGCTTACAGTGGCCTTTGACAGTGTCTGAGCTCAGGGAGTCTCAGTCGCAGGGCGGTGGATGATAGGATGCTCAGTGGCACCTGAGTTTACACGTTTATGACCCTTGAGCTCTGAGGTGGCGCCTCTTGCTCTGGGCTTGTGTCAGCGCTGAGAAATGCAATCTGAAGGACCAGCCAAAGCAGCAATGATAATCTTAGTTAGCGTTTCAACTTTCTAACCAGGGGGTAGGACTTTTCTCTCCCCCTTGAGTTCAATCCATTGACACTTGGTATCCTATGTGAAGTTACATCTGCCTCAAAAACTTTAGAACATAATAGCTACATATTGATTTCTTAAAATACTTTGCTTGTACACAAATAATTGCAGCACCTGTTTTCAACAATATTGTGCTTGTGCCAGTTTTAATACTGTCCTAATAAGAGCTTGCTTGAACTGAAGTTGAAGGTGTTGCTCCCAGCTATCTTTGTTAGGTGCCTGGAACATTCCTGAAATACTTAAAAAGTTGGGATACTTTTGCAGAACATTTATTTGCCTCACTCCCTTGTAGTTCCTTGATTGATGAGGGACATTGTAGGATTAGCCTTATAAGGTGACTCAGTTTTTTTTATTAGCATTTTATTTTTTTAATTTTATTATTATTAGCATTGTAAAGTAAACCTTCCATACCAATGCTTCACTTCAAAATAGTTTTTCATCTCTCGTGTTGTTTTTTTTTATGTCTGAATACCTGAATATATAACAATAATCATGAGATTTTACCTGTGAATTTCTATGTGATATGCCAGGAACATTGTGTCTTGGCTTTGGTATTCTACAACCAAATTGCAATGTAACCGATGTTCATCAAGGAACTCTGTTGGTGGAGATTTTGTTTGTGAGGCCTCCAGACTAGGGAATTTGGAGAAGTTGGTCTGTGATCATCATACCATATTCCATGTTGGAGACCGCCTGACCTGTACTAAGCTGGCTGGGAGCCTTTGGGATTGGTTGGTTGGTGTCTATGGTTGGGTTTCCGTGGGTAACACCTGACCCTCGCTAGCTTCCAGTAGAGGCAGAGGTCGACCGTCGCTCAGGCTGTCCCAACATGCCAGCTGATGCAGAGTGACATAACGCTGGGGGCTCAGGGATTTGAGGGTCCATTTTACACGTTCATAGTGCCTGGCTGTGTGTGTGTGTGTGTGTGTGTGCATGTGTATGTGAGAGAAAGAGAGAGAGATAGAGAGAAAGAGCGAGAGAGAGAGAGAGAGTTCTTTACAAGTGCTGGAACATGGATGGCAAATGAAGGATTTTGCTGCTCCTGTCCATTGTTATTCTGTACACTTCTGAAAATTCTGTTTCCCTTCTTGTTTATCTAGTTGAACACAGTGAAGCAAGGATGAATTAAACTCCATGTTATTAATACTAGCGGTGCAGTTAAAAGGAGTTTAAATTGGCTCGTTTGAAGAGGTAATCAAGGGTTTGATGCTTGTTCTTGTTTACCAACATCTGTCTGCCAGTTACCGTATTTTTGGAGCTCGGGCAAACATTGTGATTATGATGGAAAGTGCAGAACTGCAATTTATGATTGCTGAAATGGGTGGGCTTCCAAGAAAGCAAGATCTTTACCCAAAACTTTCCTGTGAGCGTCCAAAAAATGCCCTAAAAAAGAATAAAATGTGCTGATCTGATCGTCCCGTTCCCCCCTCTTGCTTTTAACCAGAGCGCCGTCTGACAGCTCTAAAAGGCCATTCGTCTTTTCTACCTCCACCTGATCTATAGAGCATGCACAGGTGAAAGCAATATGGCAGAAACCTCACCCAGTCATCCGGTTGTCAGGTCAGATAGGGGGGGGGGGGGGGGGGGGTGATTAAGTAAGGAAGGGAGGGAGGATGGTGCTTCACAGTGTCCCGGCAGGGCCTGGGATCCTCCAGAGCTGGAGCTGGAGAGCTGCAGGACGTGTTGCTTTTTCATTGTTCCTCTGCTTAGATGATCGATGAAAGTGAAAACACAGAAAATGTATTTTGTTATATAACTCTCTGTTATATATAACTATAAATCTAAATGTATGTTGTTAAGATCAAAACACAAACCCAGGTAAACACTAAACCCTTGTGTTCTGGCAGTGGGGTGCTGGTAAACCCTTGTGTTCTGGCAATGGGGTGGGAGAGAGGGTTTATCCAAATGTCAGTGTAATCAAATGTTGCAAACTGTACACAATGCAGTGAATGAGATGCTGATAAAATATCTTGACTCTTCTGTGCAGTATTTTTTTTCCAAAAGAAGCAATGATGAAACTAGATGAAATAATTTCTGCCTTTTACTTTGGAAATTCAAATGATATTTTTTTTTTTGTTTTTTTTTTGTCAACACATCTGAAGTTGTTAATTTGCTTTTATTATCAATCACTATCCTTTGTATGTTTCCCTCTGTTTCCTGTTCCCTAAATCTGTCAAACCTCTGCAGGGTTAAAGCTTTTGCACGGTGTCCGTGCCAGAGGTGAAAAAGCCTGTGCTTCATCAGTGGCGATGGCTGTGTTCCATCATGCACACATGAGCATACACTGCGCACTTCCATACTAAGTACCATGTTCAACCAAGCATACTTGCAAGGGTGTACCTACATCCATTCAAGAATGTGGTACGATGTCATCTACATCCAGTCAAGCACATTCCGGCTAGAATTTAAGCAGCGTTTGTCCATAACTTTGGCTGGCAATTAAAATGCCAGTGCTCATTTTTATCCTCACTGACACAGCTTGTCGAGCTCAGCAAGCAGGGAAATTAACTCACCAAACGGATCTCAAAGAGAAAATACATAACATCCTTATTCAATTGTTAGTAAACGTTAAAGTTAATCATCACTGGTGATCATTGAAAGTCTTTGTCTCTTAGGAGCATATGCTAAACTTTTTTTTATAATGGAAATAGTTCATTCCAATGGACTTGTTTGCTTGTCTGTAACTGAATATTCTTTTGAAATTATGACAATTCTGTAGTGTAATGTAACATTTGTTTTGGCTGAGGTCCATTCACCCTTAAATCATGTTTGATTGATTTAAGACCAACAAAATTGCTCATACATGAAGTAGCAGAGCAAACAAATTATTTATTTAATTTGATTTATTGAGCTTCAGTGGTGATTGTTAGCTTTATGCCAGTTGAAAATGCCAGTAAATATTTGCATGTTATAGTTCAACAACTGTTTTTTTTGCCTTTCTTATACCTGGGTTGAACTTTGAACACATTAGGTTTGTTTTTATTTCCACATTGAAATACGGAAGGTCTATATTTTACATTAATACAAGCACCACAATGAATATAACTTAATTGACTAAATTTGTAAAGAAAAAAAAACATATAGATTTGACTTCCAGCACTCACTATTATTGGTATGGTTTGTTTATTTGGATCTCTTAGTCCCATCATGGGGTTAATATAAATTATGTGTGTGTAGATTATGTGTGTGTGTGTGTGTGTGTGTGTGTACTTCAGACAGGCTGTACTTCAGATGTGTTATCACACTTTATGCATTTCCTTCAAATGATTTCAAATGAGTCAAGTTATTTGGATATTAATCAAAAATCCAAATTCATATTCAGTACAGTAGCTGTTTTTTTTTAACAGAATTGTTTTATGCACCCTTACCTTATGACATAGGAAACAAGTATGGGCTTCTTTGCAATGGTAAAAATAATCAACTTGGTGTGTGGCTTTGAAGAGATTGTCAGTCGTAATTAGCATTTTCTGTCATATTTACACTTCTGTGGAAATATTTAATCAGCTGCTTAAAGGAGAGGCCATTTTGACAATGAGCTTTAAGTTCTTCAGTTATAAAAAAGAGGACTGTGATGGAAAAGCACAGGCAGATTATTTTCAGTGCCCAAAACAAAGCAAGTTGTAGATGCCAGGTGTTTTGTCCCACACAACGGGACAACTGACAAAAGGGCAGATTCTGTTTCAGAAAATAAATGAGTAAAACTGGCACGACATGACAAGCAATTGCCGAATTAAATAGCCATTATTCGTTTGCAGCTTGCAGTACAAGCAGAGAGTGTGTAGCTTATTTATTTACGTATTTTAATGTTTTATACCGCTTTACTTAATGGCAAAAGATAGGTTAACATATCTAAGCCGAAGAAAGGTCAAATATGTATCACATCCTAAAGATCGCCAAAGGGCAACTGTATACCACACGCAGTGGGGTGAAATATTTTTAAAAATGTTTTTTTTAACAGAATTGGCTGAACCAGTGTGAAGATAAATATACAAAATGCTGATGACCAGAAGGTAAAATATAGACACATATTTACACACCTGTTTCCAGCTCACAAGCCTCTACTGTCCTTGGTCCAACAGCAGTTCGGTTAAAGAATGGCGGCTTTAATCATTGAATGGGAGATGGCTAGTTGTTGAGAAGAAGCTTGCTGTCAGCTCACTCAGTTGGGTAAGCCTAATTAAATACAGAGGCACTGGGGGAAAAAAAAATCATAAAAAAGTATGGCAGTTATGAAATTTAATTTATATGCCATTCTCTAGTTTTATGTTTCCTGAAGCAATGAAACCATAACAATAACTGCAAGAAAAAAAGAGACAGTTTCTCAGATGTGGTTTACTTAAGTGTGCAGTAAACACCTTATAACACAATAGTGCTGTATGACATTATTCTGGAAGCTGCCTTGTTGGCTTTTCTAACTCAACAATGTGGTATAAAATCAGCCTGGCCTTTCTGGCTATCTCAAACATAGTGAGACTATGGCAGGAGGCTGACATTTTACCTTAAATGCCTAACTCAACAGCAGTGATGTATGACATCAGACTGGAATCTGTCCTTATTGGCTATCTCAACTGTAGTACTGTATGACATCACACTGGAATCTGTCTTTATTGGCTATCTCAGCTATAGTACTGTATGACATCAGACTGGAATCTGTCCTTATTGGCTATCTCATCTCTAGTACTGCATGGCATTAGACTGGAATGCGTCCTTAGTGGTTAAATCAAAGTATTGTACTGTACTGTATGACATCAGGATGGAGTCTTGCTTTCATTTCTTAACTCAACTGCAGATGGTGTATGACATCACACTGGAATCTGGCCTTATTGGCTAACTCAAAGGAATTAGTGTATTACATCAGTCTGGAATCTGCCCTTCATTGCCAAAGCCACCCACACCGCATGAACTGTATGGCACTGGGCTAGATTCGGGCCTCTTTCCCTTCCAGCTCAGCTGCAGTGATCTATGGTATTGGTCTGGAATCCGTCCGCACTGTCTAATTCACAGCACTGTATGACACTAACTGGAATCTTGGCTTACTCCCTGACTGAACCACACTGCGGGACCACATCAGACCAGACTGTGGCCATTACTGCCTAATTATGGTTCCTCAGCCGAAAGCGAACGGCATGTGCCCTCTGGAAGCAGTTCAGCGGCTCATTTGCGCATGTGTTCTGGTACGTTCGCGAGCCGTGCCATTTCTTTAAAGGCTCTGAGTTGAACCTGGCACCAGAATGAATCCTTCTTCACATTTTTTATTAGCAGGATGATAGCAAAATGCCAGAGATAATTGTTCTCAGTGCCTGAGTGCTCTTTTAACAGGCAGGCTGGGTGATTAGGGCACATATTCTGAAGCTACTCAGAACAGATGGGCTGATCTGAGACCAGTTTGGTAGACCAAATTCTTCTTCTTCTCATTCTTGTAACATAACTCATGGTCCCTTTGCATGAGTGCCTGGGCATTGGATTTCTACATAAGCATTTTTATGGATATTAATTTATTATGCAATCAAAGATGACACAGTTTGAAGGTCTTATTTGATTGTGTTCCATTGACCCAGCCAATGTTAACTTAAATGCCCGACAAAGTCAATTGGAAGGCTACGGTAAAATCCCAGATCAATGCACACCAAAGGACCTTTGGACCGATGGCTGCAGAGGTCACCATCCTCTCAGTTATTCTGGCTGCTTTGTTCTGCAGCCCATCTCTGCATGTGACTTTGGATTCATGCATTGTGAAAAAAAGCACAAACACCAGATTCCATTAGGGATCAGGGCAACATCAATTCAACACAAATTCTGGTCCTTGAAACGTGTGGGATGGCTGTTTAATTATGCATGTATTTATTTCAGTCATGAATAGTCAACCGAAGACTCGCAGTTGTTCTGTTACAGCGCACATGATCGAATTCACTCCTGAAGATCAATATGGATTTCTTATTTATTTACTTATACTTATTGTGTCCCTGAATGTGATGCAGTAATATTCTGTTCACCCTTGTGAGTATTCAATGCAATTGTTATATTCGGAGCCGAAGACATAGATTGTAATACCATGTTTTATTTACATAGACTTGCGCGCTATTGCTGCTTTGGGCACGCAAACATAATCTGTGGAAACACAACTCTGATGAGATCATAGAGTGTACCTTTTTGCCAAAGAGACTTTGGGATTTTTGATTTGTTCTGCAATAGGGGTATTCATAACAGCACAGACATAATTTATTTTTTTAAAATACAATTGTATTTTGAATCATGGATTCATAAATGCTGATTTTTTTGAAGACCCTTCCTGGGATTTTGCCTGACACACGTAATCATTTTAAAACTATGGTTTTGTCATAATTGAGCATAATTCCATTTACCAAGTGGTGATTCTGCATGCGTTAGCAATCACACGTTCAAATAATAATTTACATATTTAATTTCTCCAGCATTATCTCTGAATGCTCCCCTCTCTGCAGCACAGAGCCGCCAGTGATTTAGATGCAGGCCCTTAATCAAAAAGCATGGACGGGTAGTGCTAATCTAGGGTCAGGCCTGCAGTGTCCATGTCCTACTCTTATCCATTGAGAGCCGAGAGAAAAAACTGATCCTGGATCAGTGGTCCTGTCATGAATTCTGTCCGTGAATCCCTCAGGCTTTCATCCTCCACAGTTCTCTACAGAAAATCAAGCAGCGCTGAGCAATACTGTTATCAATGTGACAGCTGCAGCATATTAACCTCAAAAAATGATGAAGTTTAAACATGCGAGCACGCACACGCACACACACATTGGTACTCATACTCACTCATTATAGAGAAGGCATCCCGTTAGCATCTCACTGCAGAGCAACAGGCTTCTCATAGCCAGCGGTCACAGCTTTAACCCAAAGTTCACTCGAGTCCACTGTGATTTCAGAGCTGTATATCAGGCTGGAATATGGGAATACTGTTTATGGGAATACCGTTTATTTATTCATTATCGAACGTATGTATATTTCATTTTGTATCGCGTTGTATTGAGAAGTGAGCACAACAGAACAGACAGCATGATTCAGATGTATATTTTATGGTTTATGTGTTTTTGTGCTCTCTGGAGTCCACAAACCCCCTGCTTCCTAGTTCGCCATCCCATCCCTGTAATGGTTAATGTGCTGCAGTATCCCCATTCCTGTTCAATGGGTAGAAGTGATCAGAAGCCCTAGTTTATTGGACGGATTTTCGCAGCTGACAGTATGTGGGTACAGGCGTGCCGAGTCGTCCCGGGAGACGCCGGCATATCCGATACGGGATTTTCAGCCTAATTGGCGTGGGCATGTTGCGGGCTATCTGCGGAGCTCAGATTAGCGCTTTACGCATCAGCACCGATTTTCTGTCCACATCCAGCTTCCCCGGACTGCCCATACTCCCACTCCAGTGTCCCACCGATCTGCAAAGGGGGAGCTGGCGCTGGCCAAGCCAGCCAGCGTCCTGCAGGCCCCCATAACGGGAACAACCTTCAGATGATCGCTGGAGGTTACCTCCCACGCAACACCCACTGGAAAAACTCCTTTGTGCTCAGACAGTCAAAGAAGCACATTCAGGACCCATGCCATTGCGCCTATGGGTTTCTTTCTTTTTTTTTTTTTTTTTTTTTTTGTTGTAATTATTGAATGCTCAACATATTGCTATGTGTTATATAAGCTGAGTGGTTCTTATTTTTTTATTGGCCTGTTTGTCAGTTTGCAGTGTTCCCTTGTTCTTGAGTCTTTATTGTATGTAGGTCTCTAGGAAGGTAGCTGAGAGACTATTTTCCCCTGGAGAAATAAGCAGTATATGTGGAGGTGGGGATGTAAAACTATGGCTTACATTACCATTCACTTAAGTCATAAATGGTTTTGACAAGAACATAGCAGACTTGCCTGACTCCACAAAAAAAAAAAAAAAAAAAAAAAAAAAAATCACCCTTGTTATATGCAAAACAGTTATATACAAAAGCATATATTACACACCAATTTGCAATGCCCTCTTAATCATTTTCATTTCATCTTTTCTTTCTTTTGAAGAAAAGCTTTATCTTATTTTTTGAGTTAGACAAGTAAAATGTACATCTTGTTCAATACTGATGTAATCCAATATTAATCTTCAACTTTGACAAAGACCATGGTCGTAATTTTCCCTTATATGTGTTTTCACTATTTTATGTTCAGGTTTTTTCCTCCACTAGATATTTCTTTTCCTTTTGACACAATGTATAGAGCTAGCATAGCTCTTATAACAAGTCCTGACTGTTACATTATTGAAAGCCTTACTCCTGTACATGAGACACTCTAGCTAGGCCTAATCAATGTGCTCATAAAAGGCTAAAAGTGCTGGAGATATTTTTGGACTGGACTTGGTGCATTGTGCACAATAAAAACACAATATACAGCATCTCAGCTAAAGGAATAACTTGTTCAAAAAAGTAAACTAGATTATCAAATGTTTATGTTGATAACCATAGCGTTATTGACTGCTAATTCATTGGAAACAGCTTAACTGAGGACTAAATCAAATGAACATAGTCTCTTTAAAAATTCAATCAAAACAGACTTAGATGTTGTAAGAGCACATGCTATTGTATTGTTAAATGATACAAACTCTTCGAAAAGGATGTTTGTTTTACTCCAGTAAAACAGAAAATATGCCGTAAGTAATGTAAAGGATATTTTTGATAGATTTTTACAGGCTCGTAAAGAGACATGTGGAAGGCCTCTACAGTCCATGTGATTGAATCCCATATATATTTTTGAATCGCATATATATATATATATATATATATAGTTGTGTCCCAGTCTCCTCTGTAGTAATTGGATTAATAATGAAAGCCCATTCATGTAATCATATGCATGAGACACGAGGGATGATGGGTCCATAAATAGGTGTGATTATGTCTGTTACTGTGTGACGTGAAGAAATATTATGTTTGGCGATGACTTAATTATAAATATTTTATCGGGAGATCATCTGTGCATAATGTGAGCGTACGCATGAGTTAAAATGTTTCATGGCTGCGCTGACATGTTATGATGTTACATGGGTGCAGTGATCTCTGACTGTTATGGCTACAATGCTACATGGCGCCCCTACTGCATTTCATAATGGGTTGATTTCACAATTGGCACTTATCCTGCCTGAGGATAGGAGATCATCTATTTGTGTCTACTGTGTCAAGACATGCCCTTTGTGATCTAGAGAACAAAACATTCTCAGTCTGTGCTATCAGATGAAACTAGGGATCGAGTTGTTGATCTCTTCGCAAAAGTGTGATTCATTGTATAGCTTTTTTCATGGCAATGTGCTTGAAGCTGTTTTTTTTTTCTTTTTTCTTTGCCTTTTTCATTATTAGAGTTGTGCTAGGAATTGTGGTCTACAAAAAGTGTGAATTGCGATCCAAGCGCAGGAAGTTTCATGGCTGGCTTAATGCAAGAGTTGCAAAAACTGAACTGATCAAAACAGAAGCCTTTGGCTAAGCGCATGACTTTTAAAAACTACACCTGTCTAAATTCAGCCTGTTGCCAGAGTGAAGTTATAGCTTGCAAGAGTGATAAACGTGGCTCCTAGCTATTGCATGATTACTATTATATTGAACTGATTTCTGTTCGTAAACTGTGACTGGGCTAGTTATGTGTAAACTGATGTCAGACCAGTTGATGAAAACACTGTACCTGACAGAGAGAATAATGATACCATAGCCTCATACCATACTATTGTTTGGCGCATCAATATGACATCACAACTATGAGACAACCTGACAAAGTAATAGAAAAACACCACCCAAATAAGGGACTTCTTGTTTATAACAAAGCAATAATTAGTTATTACTTCTGATGAATAATGATCTCAAAAAAAATGCTGGGGGGGGGGGGGGGGGGGGGGGGGGGGGTTGTTGGGGGGTGTTGGGGTTTGTGGGTTTGGGTAACTATTTGCATCCAGATAATTCATAGGTGGTCCCTCAAATACAAACTTGCTTCTGGGGCAACCAAAATCACCCTTAGGGATCTGTGAGCACCATTAAATTTTCACATAGCTTATGGCACTATATAAGGAAATAAACCAAATAAATAAATGTAATATTTTTATAAAATATAATGAAAAAATCTGCAATTTTCTTACTCTATCACAGATTTGGCACCGGGGGTGTTGAACAGTAATTGTGTGTGAGAGTTCACACAGGTCAGGCAGCCTGGTGTTTTCTCAATATGCCCTCTGGTATGAATACAGAATCCATTATTTATTATTTAAATCTGGAAAAAAAGAGTATCCTGGTACTTCATGAGTGAGGTTTGCTAGACATGTTAGTGAAGACGAGGAGCCAACTCAATGTTTAGAAAGTTGGCTAAACTGACTAGTGCGATCTAGTTAGTTTAAAAGCTCTTGAGCTTGTAGCTTACCAATGTAAATTAAATACTTTTAAATAGACAAAATACTGTTAACACTGACATCAGCTTGTGCCAAGTAATTAATCTTTGTTCATGACAAATTTAAACAAAATGTTAGCTAAAATATGTTAAGCCAACTAACATAAGAAACTATCACATGGGTATTCCAGAGTCTGTATGCACCAACTGGTCAAATTGTTCCCTGTCACAAGTTATCTAAGTAGGAGAGCTGTGTCTACAAGTATGTGACTTTTAAAAGAACAAGCCACTACAACAAGTGCATACAACTGACACTTTACATTCCTGTGGAGGCATGTAGTACAGCTGGCTAATCAGACGTTTGGGCTGGTCTTGTATAACTGGGGGTAAACCAAGAAATTTCATAAGGATTATTTGGAATCTATAATATGTAATAAATGTAATATAATACAATACAATAAAATATATGACTGTGTAAACTTGCAGATTAATAATAGACTGTTAACAGACCACATTGAGTGAATCTCTGTCCTTAAGTGGTCAATTGCATCTATATATGGGGTTAATTGTAGACAAACTGAAATAACATGGGAGCAGCAATATTTAAAATTTGATAGACAAAAACATTAATTAAAGCAGGAACACACTTCAGTGACAGTATCATTAATTAAGTTTAAAATCCCCAGGAAAGATAAATATAAGTTTAATCTTTTTATTCTTTGCCTGGCTCATTGTTTTGCGGGGGCATTTTAAAAACCCAACAGATCATCGGAGCGAAGGCAGAAATTGTAATGGTTCCAGCATGAAAGAGTGCTCATATAGGATAGAAGCTTCCCTTAGAAAGGCATAATGAATAATTAATCAGCAGTGAATCAAACGGCTTGGATCAAGGGAGGTTAGGACTGTCCACTGACAGATAACAGCATGATCACAAAGCACCATTAACAGGTCTATGTATTTCGGAAACCTGTGATCGGGTAACAAAGTCGTACGCCCGGACCAAGTAAAAACAGGCCATATGTAAATATTGAGATCCTTAGCTAGCTGGATATCCTTAAATGGCCTATGAGAGACTAAGAGTGAAGGGGGGAGGGTGGAAAACTTAGCACAGCGTCCTTGTATCCCACACCCCAGGCTACTGACAATGCAGGATGACCCAGTAATGCAAAACGGATGTTCTACTTAGTGACCTCGTGGGTAATTATATTGGTCAACAGTTTACTGTGTTTACTGCTAATAGTGTTTGACTATGGACAAAGTTAGACTATATGACCAAGTGTCAGCTTGTTTGCGTGTGTGAGAGAAAGAGAGAGAGAGAAAAAGACAGCGAGATAGAGTGTGACAGCAAGAGAGCGAGCCCTGAGTAGCCTTTCTCTGGTTTTGGGAGCATAGCGTGTCCGATGTGCCGTACACCTTGACTGACATGTTTTCAGATGGAATTCAACTCAACGGATGCAGTGAGTGAAGACAGAAAACGATGTGCCTGTTCAAATTGGCTTAGCTGATCAAAAAAAAAAGAAGTACTTTAATTATGTCTTTTTCACACCATTCCCAGTGCCCTTCGCTCTCCCTGGGTAAAGCTAAAGTGTCTTAGAAGCTCATCTGCTGTGACACACTAATGGCAGTGTACCTTTTATCTCAACAGGAGCAAAGAGTAACCTGAGTTTTTGGATTTCAGTGGTTTCTGCATTTAAGTTAGATTCATCTACTCCTTACAAAAAGCAAAAAAAAAAAAAAATCACAAATGTTTGAAAACTGGCAGCTTACTCTCAACACATCAATGAATTATATAATTACACGGACAATATGTCATTTTCATGGAGTTTTTTGTTGTATAAAATAGGCCGGAATACTATTATTCATACATGGCTTGCCTGGCTGTAGCGTATCATTAAATTCTCAGCCATGCATAAGGCAAGATGCAACTTTGCGTTTGTACTTCCTGCTCTTATATCACTTCCATAAAAAAGTACTTTAGCACACACACGCATGTGTGTGTGTGTATGTGTCTGGGAGTATTACGCAGAAGGGCTTTTTTTTTTTTATTCACCTGGTATGTTGTGAAATGTGTAAACCACTTTGGTGTGTGTTTCAGCAGGCCGCCAGGGGACGAGTTGGAACACTTTCGGTTTTCAGAGCCGCACTGGGGTTTTAAAACACACCTCTTTCCAATTCTTTTATTTATGATCGCTTACTAGCTCAGCGAAGGCTTGTTGACGAGTTACATGCATGAAAAGGCATTTATAGGCTTCAGTGGTTTCTAATGGGGCCATGGTCCCTTTGCTACAAGCTGCACATTTGATGCTGAAAATAAGAGAGAGCACTTTTTTGCATTTTAGCTGATCCATCGATGATCTGTCGATTGCCCTCCTTGTTAACCAGGACCTAAAAACAGCGGCACTGAGAAACCTCATTTTTTCAGAGGGATTTGGATCATTTTCACGTTATTGCATACGACTTCTGCTGTACAAATGAGCTCCGGGTCAAGTTCACTGCATGTGACTCATCCACGTGGTCAAACAACTGATAATGTGGAAGAGGGCCAGGCTAGGAGGGGAAGCAGAGATCGGTGTACTGCACTGAAGCATTCTCATATCTCAAACACTCCAGGATGTAGCCAAACCATTACAATATCTTAAGTCTCTGAAAGGAGGATAAAAATTTGCTGATGAAATGTGTCTCGGCACTTCTTATCAAACTTTATGCTCAATTTCTGACTTATGTCCATGCTTCAAGATAAGCTCATAAATAATAATAAAAAATGCTTTTGCGGTGGATAGGAGAAGAAAATATTAGTATTAATAGTCAGATGCACTATCATAAAGCCAGATCGCAGCAAGTTTTTTTTTTTTTATTATCATAAAAAAGCAATTCTTGTGGGGTATATGCAGCAGTAAAAATAGATACATTTGAGGATGACACCGTGATAGTCATCTTCATCGTATAAAAGAAAAGAAATCTGAAAAAGCAGGCAAAGGAATAAGTGAGGTAAAATATGAGCTTTATTTCTTTCATGTCTTCCTTGTTGTTCTAACACATATTCTACTGCACAGATCTAACAAGGGGAAGCTAAACAGATGGTACACATTCTTTGATTCCAGCAATAGGAAATCTTTGAATCCAAGGATTACAACAGCAGAGATGCATTCAAAGTCCTCCTGTTCTAAGGACAGAGACTGAACACCACCCCCCCCCCACACACACGCACACACACACACACACAAACACACAGAAAGGACAGAGAAAAAAAACAACACATTTATGTGTGCGTGTGTGTGTGTGTGTGTGTGTGTGTTTGTGCTTTCTGTATGTTTAGTCATTTTATATACTTGTTCCTCTATTAATTCATTTGTAATCATAATGTCATTTTCTCTCTCTCTCTCTCTCTCTCTCTCATTGCAGACATAAAAGACAGAAAATGCTGGCCTGCATAATTTTGATTTCATCCTTCATGGTCGCCCCCAGCTCTCAAAGCGTCCATCCCTCCAGGCTTTCGCTCGGCAGCTCCTGTGATGAACTGTGTTCCTGTGAGGATAAAGACGGCATCCTGCAAATGAACTGTGAGGCCAGGAACATCACCAAAATCTCACAGGTCAGAGTTCCCCCGGACATGCCCTTCCACCTCAACCTGTACAAGAACGACCTGGTAGAACTGAACGCAGAGGACCTGGAGGGGCTGCGAAATGCGCTGTCCCTCCACCTGGGGGCCAACAGCATTCAGGAGCTGGAGCCTGGGGTCTTCAGTGCCCTGAGCTCCCTCAAGAAGCTACACATCAACAGCAATTTTTTAGTGATGCTCAGAGAGGACACTTTCCAAGGGCTGGGGAATTTGGAGTTTCTGCAGGCTGACACTAATTTCATCCGGGTTGTGGAGCCGGGGGCCTTCAGCAAGTTGTTCCGCCTCAAGGTCCTGATCCTCAATGACAACTCCATCGAGTTTCTGCCAACCAACATCTTCCGTTTCGTCCCACTGACTCACCTGGACCTTAGGGGGAACCAGCTCCAGTCCCTGCCCTACGTGGGCTTCCTGGAGCATGTGGGCCGCATCATGGAGCTCCTGCTGGAGGACAATGCGTGGGTGTGCGACTGTGAGATCCTGCCCCTGAAGATCTGGGTGGAGGGCATGCGGGCCCAGTCTTCCATTGGGGAGGTAGTTTGCAACAGTCCCCCGCACCTCAAGGGCAGTCTCCTCAGCAAGGTCAAGAAGGACATCCTGTGCCCGACCCATGCTGAGATCGACATAGAGCAGCCTTCCAAGTCCCAGGACCTGGTGGTCACTCCCTCGTCGAAGGTCGATCAGGCCCCAAAGCTGATGGACGCGAAGGACGATGCCAAGATCCCCACACCAGCACAAGACCCCCTGCCATTCTGTGTGGAGCTGTGTTCTTGTTACAACCACAAGACTGCAGGGCTTTTGATTCACTGTCAGGACAGGGGCATCCAACGGATCTCTGAGCTTGGCCTGTTCAAGCAGAGTCCCAGGAAGCTAGTGCTGACAGGGAACATGATCCGAAGGCTTCTACAGTATGACTTTGTGGCATACGAAAGCCTAGAGCTGCTGAATTTGGGAAACAACCAAATCGATTACATTGACAATGAGACCTTCCTCAGCTTAGACCACTTGAAAAAGCTGTACTTGAATGGTAACAGGCTCGATCATTTGTCCTCAGGCATGTTTACTGGACTCCACAACCTTGAGTACCTGTACTTGGAATACAATGCAATCAAAGACATTCTCCCAGGGACCTTCAACCCTATGCCAAATCTGAAACTCCTATCTTTGAACAACAATTTTCTCCAAACCCTCCCATCACAGATATTTCACAATGTGCCGCTTGCTACTTTGAACCTGAGGAAGAATCAGTTTTTGCATCTTCCCATGAGCAATGTATTGGATCAGCTGATCTCACTTGAGCAGATTCACTTGGAGGACAATCCTTGGGATTGTAGCTGCGATTTAGTTGGTCTCAAACAGTGGGTTGAGAAACTCGGCAAGGATACAGTGGTGGGAGCCATTTTGTGCCAAACACCCAGGAAAGTCGCTAAGTCAGAGTTGCGAGTTATAAAAGCCGAGGTCATGTGTCCTGGTTTGGGGACGTACCGCTCCCTGCCGACTGGTGGGGAGGCTCAAGGGGCGACCACTGCCACCACCACCATGAATGCCAGCGTGGGGGGGTTCTTCAGCTCGCTGACCGACACTGTCCCACTATCGGTTCTCATCCTCACTTTGCTGATCCTCTTCCTCACTGTAATTTTCTGCTCGGCGGGTATCGTGGTTGTGGTCCTGCACCGGAAACGGCGGTCAAAGAAGCGGGAGTCCGAAGACCAGCCCAGGGACAGTAGCCCCATCCACCTGCAGTACAGCATGTACGGGCAGAAGACCACCCACCACGTGGCTCACAGGTCCCGGTTAGACCTCAACACCTATGACGAGGGCAGCCACAGCAGCCCCATCATACAAGTGTGCAGGACCCCCACCTACTGCTCCCGCCACAAGGACCAGGAGCTAGACGAGCTGCCGCCTCCTCCAGCCCTCAACGACCCCAAACGGGTCTGCCGGAGCCTAATGGAGCTAGACAGCGATTCGCCGATGACCTGTAAGAGCCTGAAGTTCAGGGCCGTGACCGAGTGCCCGGCCGAGTTTGTGACCCTGTCGGACGCGGGGTCCCTCTATCGGAACATTCTGGAGAGGGAGAGGGACCTCCAGCAGCTGGGGATCACCGAGTACCTCAGGAAGAACATCACCCAGCTGCAGCCTGGTGCAGAAGTCCAGGGCCAGGGCCGGCACGAGGAGCTCCGACTCATGGAGGCCATCATGTATGGCCGCCCACGAAAGGTGGTGGTGGAACAGTCCAAAAACGAGTATTTCGAGCTCAAAGCTAACCTCCAAACTGAGCCGGACTACCTGGAGGTACTTGAACATCAACCTCCTTATAACTGAAAAAAAAAACAAACAAACAAAAAAAAAAGTTTTTTGTTTTCTTACTTAACACTTGAAGTGCCTTCAAAAATTGTCCTTGGTATTTTTCCCCTTATGTTGTCAATATAAAAGCAATAATTATCCTCCATTTTAACTCAGTGATTACAGTTTGTCTGGTTTGAATATTATTGTGACAGTAATGCATTCTAACTGATCAGAATGGGCATACCAGAAAAAA
Source organism: Albula glossodonta (assembly GCA_019788955.1). Lineage (NCBI taxonomy): Eukaryota > Metazoa > Chordata > Actinopteri > Albuliformes > Albulidae > Albula > Albula glossodonta. Next base: position 425,744 of record JAFBMS010000076.1, read on the forward strand.
AAAAGACACTGTAGATTTTCACAGCACTGCAGCAAAGGCAGAAAGAAGTATACTGTGTCCTGTGTATATAAATCACTACTCAGCTGTTAATGGAAATTCCTCCATTGCGTATGCCAGAGACTCTGCATTGTGCCATAAAACAAAACCGCAACAAGTGCCACATAGACAGAGCAATGCCAATATTAGTTTCCGGTAAAACAAAACATGAAGTGCATGTCACGTTTTATCTGTCAATATTATTTTAATTCATGGAGTATATTAAATAGTACATGCAAACATGCCAACACACATGCACAAACAAACACACATGCATCTACATCTATAAAAAAGAGTCTACCATCATAAATTGTTATAAGTATCCTTGGTTTATTTGAAACATTTCTTTTAGATAAGACATGCACTTACTTTGGTTTTATTTGTTGACCACTTTTACTGTAAACTTCAATTGATCATTATTATTAATTTTTTATCTTTGCACTATTCAAGAGGCCATTTCAGATTGTGCATGACAATCAGTTTTCTGTTTAAAACTCAAGATCAAATGAGTATAGCTACTGATAAAAAAAAAAAAAAAAATGTATATGCTGTTATATTTTCTTTGTCTTTTTCTGTTGGGAAATACAAATTATAATTCTGACCAGTACTTTTCTGCATGGCGATTATGCAGGGTGTAAAACCACTTTGTTATTTTGTTGAAAGTAGTGTTTCATGTATGATCACCACAGCTTTATTTTCTGGCAGTGTAGATTTGTGTAAGGTATTTATTCTGTAAATATTTTTGTATATAATTTCACATTTCTGTTTGTGTGCCTTTTAATTGTATAAAGTTAAAACCTTTGTGAGCTATAAATAAAGGTTTACAGTATAATTACATAGAATATGGGACTCAGTTATATTTCCTGTTTTAGAATTTATATGATTTATAAAATTACCATGGTAAGTTATCAAATAATGTTATTGGTAGGAGACATTGCTGTTGGGTTATCCATGGGTCATTTCTCCCATGGTTACTGTCGATATGTTGGGCAAAACAAGCAATAAACTCCCTGCATAGAAAGTGAAGATTAAATACGACGTGAAGGTGTATCTCATGCAATTGCCAGTTTCAAATTTGTAATGAACATAAAAAAATGATGTTTTCCTAGCTGGAAGTAATGAAAGATTACAATGACACAATAATGGAGATATCCAATTCAATTTTTTATTCATATCCATGACCATATGAAGGAGCAGTTATGCAACTACCTATTTGGTGTGTACAGCTGTAAAACATGTAAAAGGAAAGGTCAGAAGCATTACAGGATTTTCAATGGAATGTCCTGCCATTATTCCCTCCACTCCTCCTCTCCTGTTCTCATAATACAAATAAATCATAGAGCAACTCAACAATGTAAGCAACAAAACATATCACTGTGATTAGGACACAGTTGTTGAATATTTCCTTGCCAAATATGTAAGCCTGCGGCGAAGGTTGCCATCAGCCCGCCCAGTCGGGCATGTGGAGTCACTGAGGCATGCAAACCTGTCTGTCATTCCTCCATGCATCACTGGATTTCTCTCAACCTCTTAATCAGGCTACTTAAGTACACCTTCACACTTCCCCTTCAGATCCTCTCTCACTCCACCCCATTCATCTTGCAGCTCACCCATACTGTCAGAAACACAGGGACTCCATGTTGTTTTTTTACACATTAATCGTACCTGAGCTGTTTGGGTCCTTACCAGCTGCCTTAATGGAGATTGACATGGCCTTCTTTGGCTAATCATTTCTGATTCAGACTTTTACTAGATTGACTGAGATGTGTAAAAAAAAAGCAACCATCTAAGGAGAGTGAATGTAGAAATAACTACATTATTCAGGGATCAGTTTTTGAAGAGCTCCTTTAGCAAGCTTGTGGACCAACTTTCACACTGGAACTGCAAGTATTGCATCACTTCCTGGGTGCAACTTCTTGTACCCTCCTGTACAGTTATAGGAACTAATTTTCAGAACATGCATTGGTTCCTTCTATAAACAGTAATATTAATTAAGGAGAGACAATAGAAACAATGATTTCTCTCTGTAACCATTGCGGCTGAAAGGGTTAAAACCAATTGATGGAAAACAGTATCATTTTAATCATTTAGCTTTTAATTCAAAGTAACTTGCTGCAAGTTCATTTATTCATCAGATCCAACTGAATCAAGCCCTTAAATAGCAAGATAGTTAAGAGTCTAATTTATATTTTCTTCCAACAGAATTTTTCATGTATAATCTCTTCAAAATGAGCTCTGAACAATTAGGTAGCCAGGCAGAGAGTCCTTGGAAATCTTGCTGAAACAGGCACATTTATTTATTTATTTATTGTGTTTATCGTTATTTTACCAGGTAGGTCAACCGGGAAATCAGCTCCTGCTTTGCAGAGATGATGAGGGAAGTCAGAATGGATAGGGACTGAAAGGAGTGTACTTCCAGTGAGACAAGTCTTCACCTTCACCAAAATAATGTGTCAGCAATCTGACTACAGCTGTGCTCCCATCACAATCCCTTAAAAAAAGTAAAAAAAAAAATAAAATAAACCATTCAGAGCAAATACTGACATCTGGTCTTCCTAGAGTCTGTAACCCACGTGCTAACCAGAGCCTCATTCAGCGCAGGAAGCAAGCAGGGTGGGCAAAACTCGTACCGTGAAAATCGTTTGCGTGATTTAAGTAGGCGAATAGGAGAGTTAGCCAGTCCATCCTTCAGCAGATTAACCACCGTTTCACACATCAGGGGTGGCCAATCATGCGGGATCATGCAGGATCACATGGTCTGCTGTTTTGTTTACTGCTACTTAATTAAGCACTTAATTGATCATTTGAAACAGCTGATTGGACAGTTTACTCCTCTCACCCGTATTCGTCTGCATCTGCTCTGGTTGATGATTTTAGAACTTTAGAAGAAAACTAGCAGAAGCTGAGTCCCTCCAGGACCAGAGCTGCCCACCTGTGATATACTGTATACCGTGGTTATGTATATATATATGTGTATGTTCCTGGGAGTGGGGTAACTTTAAGGAAATACTCCCCTGGTTATCGCTCTAGTAGCTGCCTGCAGCAACGTGCTAGGCACTCTCAGGCTATCAGTCATAATCATTGGGAGATATCCATCTCCAGCGATAAGGGCTAGCACACCGATTGTGTGTATAATAGCCTTTTAGTGTGAATAATAATCACAAGCTGCAGGAGCGTGCATTGGAGGTGAACCCAAGTTTAAGTTCCAGCGATCCTTACACAGGTGAATGTGGCACGGCTCAACAGATGCAATTTGTAATTCTAATTTGGTGACGATAAAAAAAAAAATATAGAACTAATGACATAGCCTGTGGTTGCATATCTAATGACATTCATTTATTAATTTATGAATATATTGTTGCTTATTTTTAGGATAATTCCATTTGCTATGAGTCTGATATTGCCTCAAGTCGGCTGACTCAATAGCAAGGAGTCCAGTTACCAAGGACATGATATCATAGAGAATTCATATGTTATACATACAAACAATTTGTGAGAATCCCACTATGGCTAGAATAATAATAATTCATTGGAAACATCACATTGATTCTTAAAACATCATTGGAAAGGAATGAATGGGGAGAACTGCTGTCAGCTGTTACTTCTGACCTCTTTTGGAATGGAGAAAAATAACAGAGCATCTCACATACTACTTAATGGTAGACTAAAGCTGGTTCAGAAACATGGGTGATCTGCACAGTCAGACAGAAAAGACTTGGATGACAGCATCATTCAGGTCAGCAGTACAGAGTGTGAAACTAACATTTAGATAACAGCCGATATTGCAGACAAGCGTACCTCGCTTCCTCAGCTATGGAAGGGATCTGTTAGTGAGAAATTTAACTAACTCAGGCCTTCCTGCTGGGCAAGGACAAAAGAAAAACAAATAAAAAAAAAAATTGAAAAAGGAACACCTGAGTTTACTCTCATTATTTTCTTGCAATAAATAAAGTTTCCCTTGCCTTGTGCTTGGGTGTTGTTTTTAAGGTTGCATGCACACTGCTATGATGTCACTGTGGTGGTGTAGTGGTCACTCTTCGGACTGGAGGACCCTTGGCCACAGATGTGTAGCTGGGACACCCAGAGTGGAGACAGAGACTGCAGAGTTACACTGTCACATTTTATCCTAATGAGGAGATGCATGGCCTGAGACTCCATCAAAATCACAAATGTTTGTTTGCTTTTTGTTTGTCCTTGAGTGTGTTTTTGGATGGATTCAGCATATGATTTATTTCCCTCTCATCATAATAATAATAATAATAATAAAAACAACAACAATAATACTACTACTAATAATAATAATAATACTAATAATAATTTATGTATGTGCTCCAAGTGTACACAAGTGCGCTGAATTGATGTTTATAGCCTCTAATATCTGTAAATAGGCTGCTGTTTTCCTGGGTTTTTTTAATCGTGACTACTCTTGAACACTGAACTCACACGTTGACTACTGGTCCAGGAATATAATCTTGTTTAACATTCATATGGAGACAGTCTGATTCACAAACGACTCAAAATGAACTTTCAAATGATGGATGTGCATCTTATGTGCATCAACAGATAAAGATGTCCTCTTTGAACCTCTGGGGGAGTTATAATAGCTGTACTCTAGCCTGCCAAAACATGTTATGGGTAATGTCTGTTATCAGATCATTCCAGAACACTGCCATGTGTCCAGATTTGTGCGTTTTCTGCATTTTCCCTCTAACCTGAAGTATTTCATACATGACATGTTGGTATGTATTTTACGTTTTTTTATTGCTTACCTCAACATTGCAATGGACTTTGTTTCAAGAAGATCATGGGGATGTTTTTCTTTTTTTTTTTTTTTTCAAACAGACAAAATCAGTGTATTGAATTTCAATGATGGAAGTTCATTAAAGAGATCCTGAATTTAATTTTGAGAGGTAAACAGCCCCCCCCCCCCCATCCTCCCCCCACACACTCCATTACCCACACACAAACACACAGATCCTCCAAAAAAAAAAAAAAAAAACATGAAATAAAAATAAGATGAGGGCATGAGGAGCCAGTAATGGCTCAATAATCTGCTACAATTATGTACAAAATGGGGGATTAGGAATTATGAATCAAAGTGACATGAAATGAAATTAAGTGGACACAAATCTGGACTGTCAAAATCACATTTTTCAAAATAAGCCAGAACAATAAATAGAAAAAAAAGTAGTTCAAAACAAATACCAAATGTCTGTAAGTCCTAAAAGTACACATATTTAGCTGCAATTAAATGGAAAAATCAGGTCCTGTATCACTTTCTCTTTTCAACAACATCAATCACATTACAGTCTACTGTGGAGAAACAGATGGCGCGTCTCTAAACCTCAGTTTAGAGTTTTGGATTCATGAAACTCTTAATTCCTTTTTGTCTGACGACTGTGGGGTGGAACTTGTTGGGAAAAAAGGCAATTTTTGTCCCTTTGACATGAGTGTGGGAAAAAAAAATGTATTTTTATGAATGGATTATGAGATTTTCAACATCAGAGAAAGGGTGGATATGTGGATTATCCTGTTAAAGTCCCATCTCAGACTGAAAACAGACATGTATTTGTCCCATAAAATCCTACTGCATTATTCCTAAAACTAGTGGTGTATTGACAGCTGAAGAGGAGAACTACAGAGGTGAAACATACAAAGAATACTTATGGTAACAGGGCTAAAAGGTGAGTTTACTGTCTGAGGAGGAGGGCATACTGTAACTCCACAGCGCATGTGTTCATGGTAATAGGGCTAATAGGTGAGTATACTGTCTGAGGATGTGGGCATACTGTAACTCCAAAGCCCATATGTATTAATGGTAATAAGGCTAATAGGTGGGTATACTGTCTGAGGAGGTGGGCATACTGTAACTCCAAAGCCCATATGTATTAATGGTAATAAGGCTAATAGGTGAGTATACTGTCTGAGGAGGTGGGCATACTGTAACTCCAAAGCCCATATGTATTAATGGTAATAAGGCTAATAGGTGGGTATACTGTCTGAGGAGGTGGGCATACTGTAACTCCAAAGCCCATATGTATTAATGGTAATAAGGCTAAAAGGTGGGTATACTGTCTGAGGATGTGGGCATACTGTAACTCCAAAGCCCATATGTATTAATGGTAATAAGACTAATAGGTGAGTATACTGTCTGAGGATGTGGGCATACTGTAACTCCAAAGCCCATATGTATTAATGGTAATAAGGCTAATAGGTGGGTATACTGTCTGAGGAGGTGGGCATACTGTAACTCCAAAGTCCATAGGTATTACAGTAATAAGTTTAATAGGTGGGTATATGGTCTGAGGAGGTGGGCATACTGTAACTCCAAAGCCCATATGTATTAATGGTGATAAGGCTAATAGGTGGGTATACTGTCTGAGGAGGTGGGCATACTGTGACTCCAAAGCCCATATGTATTAATGGTGATAAGGCTAATAGGTGGGTATATGGTCTGAGGAGGTGGGCATACTGTAACTCCAAAGCCCATATGTATTAATGGTAATAAGGCTAATAGGTGGGTATACTGTCTGAGGAGGTGGGCATACTGTAACTCCAAAGCCCATATGTATTAATGGTAATAAGGCTAATAGGTGAGTATACTGTCTGAGGAGGTGGGCATACTGTAACTCCAAAGCCCATATGTATTAATGGTAATAAGGCTAATAGGTGAGTATACTTTCTGAGGAGGTGGGCATACTGTAACTCCAAAGCCCATATGTATTAATGGTAATAAGGCTAATAGGTGAGTATACTGTCTGAGGAGGTGGGCATACTGTAACTCCAAAGCCCATATGTATTAATGGTAATAAGGCTAATAGGTGGGTATACTGTCTGAGGAGGAGGGCATACTGTAACTCCAAAGCCCATATGTATTAATGGTAATAAGGCTAATAGGTGGGTATACTGTCTGAGGAGGTGGGCATACTGTAACTCCAAAGTCCATAGGTATTACAGTAATAAGTTTAATAGGTGGGTATACTGTCTGAGGAGGTAGGCATACTGTAACTCCAAAGCCCATATGTATTAATGGTAATAAGGCTAATAGGTGGGTATACGGTCTGAGGAGGTGGGCATACTGTAACTCCAAAGCCCATATGTATTAATGGTAATAAGGCTAATAGGTGGGTATACTGTCTGAGGAGGTGGGCATACTGTAACTCCAAAGCCCATATGTATTAATGGTAATAAGGCTAATAGGTGAGTATACTGTCTGAGGAGGTGGGCATACTGTAACTCCAAAGCCCATATGTATTAATGGTAATAAGGCTAATAGGTGAGTATACTGTCTGAGGAGGTGGGCATACTGTAACTCCAAAGCCCATATGTATTAATGGTAATAAGGCTAATAGGTGAGTATACTGTCTGAGGAGGTGGGCGTACTGTAACTCCAAAGCCCATATGTATTAATGGTAATAAGGCTAATAGGTGGGTATACTGTCTGAGGAGGAGGGCATACTGTAACTCCAAAGCCCATATGTATTAATGGTAATAAGGCTAATAGGTGGGTATACTGTCTGAGGAGGTGGGCATACTGTAACTCCAAAGTCCATAGGTATTACAGTAATAAGTTTAATAGGTGGGTATACTGTCTGAGGAGGTAGGCATACTGTAACTCCAAAGCCCATATGTATTAATGGTAATAAGGCTAATAGGTGGGTATACGGTCTGAGGAGGTGGGCATACTGTAACTCCAAAGCCCATATGTATTAATGGTAATAAGGCTAATAGGTGGGTATACTGTCTGAGGAGGTGGGCATACTGTAACTCCAAAGCCCATATGTATTAATGGTAATAAGGCTAATAGGTGAGTATACTGTCTGAGGAGGTGGGCATACTGTAACTCCAAAGCCCATATGTATTAATGGTAATAAGGCTAATAGGTGAGTATACTGTCTGAGGAGGTGGGCATACTGTAACTCCAAAGCCCATATGTATTAATGGTAATAAGGCTAATAGGTGAGTATACTGTCTGAGGAGGTGGGCATACTGTAACTCCAAAGTCCATATGTATTAATAGCAATAAGTTTAATAGGTGGGTATACTGAACAGCTGTGGGAAGCTTAGGTGGGTATAAACCATACAACCTGTGTATACTCTCAGCTTTACCACTGCTTAAAATCATTTACCATGGGCTTGCGCATATAACAGATATGAAGTAAATCATGCTCATTGTTGTGTTCATGTTCATAATTCTCACCACATGAAGATGGGACATGATATCAGCCTGTTTGAGTTAACATTTTAATCACTATTGTTGTGATGAGAAATCAAATTTTGTGGGAGAAGTAAGTGCAGTCTGTGGACTCAACTTCTTTTTCTTGCCATACCAACATTTTTTTTTTTACTATATTTGGGGAGGATGATTACAGAAAGCTGGTTGTAACCAGAACTCATCTGTGATTGGCCAATCCAGTCACATGTGCCAATATAGCCCCTGTCCTTCGAGCCTCTTTTGCATATTTTCAAACAGTGAAATGCCATGCTAGGGAAATGTGGTCCCATTATCACAGACACAGCTTCTGACAGCATTGTGTCACTCTACTATCACACCAGAAATAGGTCTTCACGTTGTGCGGTCAGGAAACCACTTGTCACCTAGAGATTGCCAGTTCAAATCCTGAGTGGAAGCATATGCAACCCTCGAGCCACATGATTAACCTGAAGTACCTCAGTGAAAAACCATCCGTGTATTTAGTTAATGGGCCATGGTCTGCAAGTTGCCTCACATGAGGACACCTAGCACATAAATAATAAGTAATTATAATAATTATTATTTGTCGCTTCAAGCTAGACTTGATAAAGAAATGTTTTGTAATAGTCTTTAGTCACCACATCCTCGCATCTGTTGTTGTGGCTCCCATCTGTCGGAGGATGACACGGTTGAGTGAGGGGGGCACAAAAGCCTCAAACCACTGAACTGCTCCTTAAACAATCAGTCCAACTGAGACTCATTCTCAGGACGGCCTCTCGCCTCCCTGACAGAAAGAGCCAGCCATCCTGAAATGACCTGATAGCTTTTTCTTCCCTTCCCTCCATCTGTGACGGGGGGCTAAGCGTTAAGTTCCATGTAAATGGAACAGAGAGTCCTGCTCCCACATCTGGGCTCTCCGCCCCTGAATAGTTCACCAACATGGTCAGCTGAAGCATGACACTCTTTCAACATGCAATTGCCATTAAACTTCATTGAGGTGATTGGTGTGATTAATTTAGAATTAAACTTTGACACTCTCTAAATTTTTTTCACAAATACACTCAACAATGTAAGCATCACTATTGTGATTTCCTTGCTGTCAATGGGTTCCAACCAATTATTATTATTGTTATCGTTATTGTTGTTAGTAGTAGTAGTAGGAGGAGGTGGAGGAGAAGGAGTAGTATTAGTAGCAGTATCATTGTTGTTAAATCTTTCACTTTTACAATTATAATTGAGCATCAAATTAGGCGAAAGACATTGAAGCATATGCAGCACTTAAGATGTGTTTGATTCCTCTGACAGCAACAGTCAAATCAATTAAGTCATTGCTGGCTTAGAGTTACCCAAGGCCAATGAAACCTCAATCTCCAAAGAGTCATTTGTGCTCTCTAGCGAACGTACGATCAAGCAAAGTAATCTTCCTGTAAGTTCAAACACAGTGTCAGGAGCGGTAATTGAAGTCATTTTCCAAGGGACTGAAATGCATGTAAACAACGCTGTGACACGTTTTACCTTCCCCTCTGTTAGGCGGAGGGGCAATGCACACAGGCTAATCTATTCTAGATCATTCAGAGCAGGTTTATTTTCAAAGGGTTAACCGAGCACCAAAACTGAGACCACACAGAAAGACAGATAAACTTCCCTTGCCATTTTATTTTTTTTTTTTTTCTCAGCTAAATTGGGCATATCACTATTTCACTCCACTGGAAAGATCGTTTTCAGGTCAACATATTAAAAAAAAGAAAGGAGAAGTGAGGGAAAGAATTAAAAAACCGATCTGCCTCTCGAAGCGCTCGAATGTGAGATTTCCAGAGAAGGATTTGCCATTGTTCCGGGCTGGAGTTGGATATAAAAGCATTATTATTCTTCTTGATCTGAACACAGGCACACAGCTCCAGCTGCGCCGATCGTCAGCAGATCTGCCGTTTTGTGACAAAAGAGGCTTACGAAACGGACACTGGCCTACACACACACGCGCGCGCCCGCGCAGACACACACACAGGCTCATCAGCCATCTGCCCCTGCAGAGGCCTTTTGTCTCAGTGTGAGACCGGACCCTCGGAACCGCAATGGGAGACTGTGGTACCAGCCCATCGGTCAGTCTTCCAGACCTCTGTTTCACATATCCCACACTGCCCCGGCACCGTGTCTGTTATGTCACCCTAAAGCTATTTTTAGCTGCCTGACTGCATCTCTGAAACGAATGAGAGCTTCCCAACTGTATTTAGAAAGAAGATAATGCCCCCCCCCCCACCCATCCTCTTTTACTTTCAAAGTTAAAATTTTCAATAAAGTCATATTTTCTGATTGGTATTCTGTGTGAAATAACTCATCGGCTATTTTTTCCCAGCCTTCTCTTTCATTACAGTCACAGCAGATTGATTCCCATGCCGTTTGCATGTCCCACTTTGCCATGTGTCACAACTAAAACGGTCCAGTTTTCCCATACCATCGATCCTCCACTGAGGGATGGCATGGCCAGGTGAATTTTAATCGTAACCCCTTTTAAAGGAAGTCCCAGCAAATGAATCATTTACGGCTTTTGTACAGCATTCAGAACTACAGCCTTTCCTTTGTCCGTGGAATAATCTCCTCGCTCCACAGAATCCACATCTCCTGCTCCTCATACAGGTTGTGCTTTGAGAGAAACGGGATAGTGACAAGGTCATACGTCAACATGGATGCGTGTTTCACTTGTCCACCTGTACCTTGTATGAATGGCTAATTTACATACTCTTATGTGCACTATGTGTATTGGCTTAAATAAGCTTCTCATATTGAATACACAGCCTGATTGACCTGGCCTCAAAAAAGACTTCTTATTTTCCTCGCTTTTCTAGCTAGCTGGCTGGCCCCGGAAAAGTCAGGTCTCCTGGTCATTGTGATGCTGATATTATATTTAATCCTGTTCATAACTTTGATTTTTCTCTGCTTGGGATTTCACACTAGGCTGTTTACATTCCCAAGTGTAGCCCCTCGGTGTTCAGTGGTCAAGTTAAGGAAGCTGATACTGGGATAAGAATTCTAGGCACATGTAGTGTAAAGGAATAAACACAAGATATATCACAGTTTTTTTTACACAAAGCTGTGGCTAGAATGCATGTCTTACTCTCTTTTCCTCTTTTTCTGTGCATCTTGCTAGGATAAGAAAATAGCACCAGATCACCCCTTGACAACTTAACTCAGGAGAAGAATCAGCCCATCCCTGGATTACGGACGAGATCCGTTCCTAAGTCTGTCTTTAATTTGTAAATCAGAACAGGTAATTAAGGCTCATATCCAGCATCAGCTATTCAAATGTTTGTCTCAGTACATAGTATATATTTTACCTTTCAATGCATATAAAACACTGAAGGGCTTGAGCCGACGAACCACCAAAATGAGCGTCACAAAGTAGTGCGTGCGTTTGTTATTACAAGCTATTATATTTAACTCAAATTTTTTATATGATAGGCTTTATGGCAGTCCGTTCAGAAGTACGAGTTGTCCCTAAGTCGGACGTCAGTACCTCAGACTGTCTGTATACTGTTGGACATAGTAGGGCTACTTTAGGTGTGTATCAGACCTGAGCCAACCTTTTTTTTGAATACTTTTAATCCTTTGTCCAAAATTAAGATTTATTGTCCAAAATTTAAGATTTAAGATTTATTACTGGTAGTTTTCACCAATATTCAGGACCAAATCTGCCCATATGATATGGTTAGTGGTTAGTACCATGTTTAGTTGAAAATTCTCGTGGATCTCCATTAAAACTTGAGCACTACATGCCATTTTAAAGTAAGTGA